>MU225431.1:950816-973354 GCA_018584345.1 Thuja plicata
TTCTGAAGTTTGTAATTCCACATTTGTGGAGCCAATAAGAAGCCAATTTTCTGTTCTTGCAAATTTCTGTTGTTTCTCTTTGTTTCTGTCGTGTACTTGTGGTATTAAGGGGAGTCCCCTTCATCATAAATGAAATATTCTACTATAGAAAAGGCTTGCCTTGCAGTGGTGTTTGTTTCACAAAAATTATGACACTATATGCTGGCTCATACTACATGTCTAATTGCTAAAATTGACCCTCTGAAATATTTTCTTAGTAAAGCTACCCTCACAGGTAGACTAGCTAAATGGGTCATGCTTCTCAGTGAATTTGATATTGAATATGTGGAAAGGAAAGACATTAAGGGACAAGAAATAACAAATCAATTGAAAGAAGCACCTCTAGTAGATCATCAACCATTTCACATTGAATTTACAGATGATTCCATATTAGTTCTCACACATCGATCATGGACTATGTTTTTCGATGGTTCATTTACCCAATAAGGGTTAGGTGCTGGGATACTGTTCATTACACCTCAAAGGTACTCTTTACCAAAAGAATATAAGATGTTGTTTCCTTGTGCAAACAATATTGCTAAGTACAAAGCCCTAATCAATGGTATGAAGATCGCCCTTGAGTGGCGAGTAGATGAACTCAATGTCCTTGGAGATTCATAGTTAGTCATCAATCAAGTAAATGATATCTATCAGACAAGGGACGACAAGTTGGTGCCTTATAAATGGTTGGTTGATGATCTCAAAAAGTATTTTACTCACATCACATTTCAACAGGTTCCAAGGGCAGATAATAAAGTAGCAGACGCTATGGCTACTCTTGCCTCCATGCTATAGATGTCAAAAAATGATTTTCGACATGAATTCTTAGTGGAGACGTTACGCTACCCAGCCTATGATTCCCCTGATTCACAGATGATATTTTTTGTCATTGGACATGAATCATCTCGCTACCACCATATCTTTTCCTACCTTTGTGACTAGATTATTCTGGACACTTACACCTGGAATGAGAAGCGTCACTTAATCTATAGTGCTTCACGGTTCGTCATCATCGCTAATGACTTTTATAGACGTGGTCTAGACTGTACCCTCCTTAGGTGTTTAGAACCTGATGAGTCCAAATGAGCGTTAGTAGAGGTACATGAAGGCATCTGTGGGTCTCACTCTAATGACCTGACATTGGCCCATAAACTTATTAGAGCTGGTCACTATTGGCCAAATATGGAAAAAGAAGCTACATAGTTGTCTAAGTCTTGCAAACAATGTCAACTACATGGTAATTTGATTCATGCTCCAGCCAAGGAGCTTATTCCCTTTATTACTTTCTGGCCATTTCAACAATAGGCCTTTGACTTGGTGGGTCAGATTTACCCCTCGTCCTCAAATGGACATAAGTTCATAATCACAGCTATAGACTATTTTACCAAGTGGGTGGAGGCAGTCCTTCTCACTATTGCCAACGACAAATCAGTAGCTATGTTCATTCTCAACTACATCATCTGTAGGCATGGTGTACCCTCAGCAATAATCACTGATAATGGGGGACAATTCAAAAACAAGGATTTGACAGAGCTATGCTCTAAGTTTAAAATTACTCAACATTGGTCTTCCATCTATTATCCTCAGGGTAATGGACAGGCAGAATCATCCAACAAGACAATCCTTAAAATCCTGCATCACACAGTGCACAAATCTAGATGAGATTGGCATCTCTGGATCAATCTAGCTCTTTGGGCATACAGGACAAGCATAAGAACACCAATAGGGGCTACTCCCTATGCTTTGGTTTACAGAGAAGATATTGTGTTACCAATTGAGGTTGAGATTCCTTCTTTGCGAGTCTCTTTAAAAGGCCTCATTACTGATGAAGATAAAAGAATATCTTGGCTACAAGAGATAGAAATATTTGATGAACGTCGACAAGTGGTGTTCGATCACCTTAGAGCATACTAGAAAAGGATGTCCAAGAGCTATAACAAGAAGGTTAGACCAAGGGATTTCCAAGCAGGTGACCTCATTCTAAGGGAGAACCCTAAGAATCAACAACATTGGATCCAGAAAGGGAAATTTGATCCAAATTGGCTCAGTCCATATGTTGTCACTGTAGTGTTTGGGTCAGGTACCTATCAAATTTCTATTATTGAAGGAGAACAACTCAAAGAGCCCATCAATGCTCTTCATCTGAAGCGGTTCTACAGCTGAGACATCTTCAGTGTGCTCATGTATATAGTAAAGTCCTGAAAAAATTTTAAAAATCTGAAAAAGTCCTGAAGAAAATGATCATCTTAGTGAAAACCTAGCAATAGGCGCTTTGATGTATCTCCAAAAAAAAATTATATATTCCAAAAAAAAATAAAAATTAAACAATTGAAAAAAAAAAAAAAAAAGAGAAAAAGAGAAAAATGTGCCATTGATGAAACCCTGGCAAATAGGCGTCATGGTAGAAAAAAAAGAATTTCTACCAAGAAGGTGAAAACCTGGTAAATAGGCACCTCTTATTCCACAATTCTATATCTATCGCAACACCACTTGGCTTTACGCATTTGCTTTCCTGCATTGCTGCTTTCCTACTTTCCTGACTACATTTGCTTTTCGTTTCCCATCAAGACACCAACTTACATGGATTGAAACTGGTCATACTCTTAGAACAACCCTCCTGATCTAGGGGGCACTGTCCTATTATCTTTTTGGATCTACTTCGTGACAGTCACCAGTGGTTCTCATTGCATCTGCCTACTGTCACTTAGCTTATACTGAATTCTAGCTTCTTTAGAATCTCCCTACTATCAGGCACCAGTGGTTCTCACTGCGTCTGCCTACTGATGTCTAGCTAGTCCTACAATCTTCACTTGAGAATTTCTCTTGCATTAGTCACCAGTGGTTCTCACTGTGTCTTCCTACTATCACTGCTCTATTGAGATTGCTCACATCCATTATAGTTGGAGTTATACACAAACACTCTATCTATCGATACTCAGTCTTGACGATTCTATGCTTTAGTTTGTACATAACTTTTGGACACTTTCGTGACACTTTGGTTCCTTTGCGAACCCTCATGATTTGACATTGATTTAATTCCATACACTTGGAGCATCCAAATCTAGTTTTTCCTTGCAACATACGTCAAGTGAGTCATCGTTACTTGGGGGCACGGGTCCCCCATTTGATCATATTTTCAATTTACACCTGAGTCAGTAATCTTGTCAGTTCTAAAGGAGGACTATCTACTGACACAAACTGGTGTTTTTCAACACCACCATAAATAGTGTTTTTTAACACTATCTTTGGACACATCTATGTTTTTCAACACACATCGGATATCTCAAACGTAAACATTTGTTGATAACAACTAAACACAATGCACTCACAAGCACAACGGTGTTTTTCAACACCTCTAAACATGAACACATTTGCAAAACTTTGAAACTAACTGAGCTATGCTTGAATATTTATTTGTATGCTATCTATTCTCATGGATTTTCTTGATATTTTCTTTGTCTACTGCTTGTTGGTGTAGTCCTGATGATCCAAAAATGTCAAATAAATAGGGTGTATGTAATAAGAGCTCCCACACTAAGGTGGAACAGCCTCACATCCCTCGATCTTGTTTATTTGTACGCCATGGTGAGGCTAGTACTATCTCCTTGCTTGTGATTTCTCTATTTGTTATTGTTTTGTTTGTTATTGATCTGTTTGTTTACGCATGATCGCACTTATGGTTATCTTGGCTTTGAATGCCTCAATACTAGTGTACTCTTGCAACATTAACTAGAAACAATGTTCAGGTCATCTTGGCTTTTGTGCCCTAGTGCTTACATTCATTTCCTACAATTCATCTGATGAAGAGTCATATTCATATCCTTATGGTTGCATTGTGGTTCCAGTAAGGGTTGTATCGACTTTGATGTTCCAAAAAATGCTTAATGATGATGATTATACGATGGGTCTCACAAACATGTCCTAGAATTGCACTTTCATATTGCATCTACTATAGGATTGCATTTTCATTCTAGGCTTGCATTGTGGCAATAATTTGGTGTTCTCTTCATTGCATTCTCTTGGGTTCATACATTTGGGAGTTCTTCTTCACTGTCCTAGTTTCATCATGACTACACAAGTGTTCAGTCCTCGCTCTCGATTCTTCACATGTTCTTTTGGTTAGCATTTGTCATCCTGCATGAGATTTTAGTACCATATACATATTCATATTCACAACTCATTATCATCTACACATTTTGCATCTCTTATTCACATTGCATTTACATGAATCATCTACATACATAACATGTGCATTTCATACATTTACATATTTTTGCATACATTCTAATCATCTAAAAACATCTAAGCATATAGGAAACATCTCATAAAACACAATATATAATATGTGATGATACCAAAAGATGATCTCATATATATATATATATATATCCAATGTATCAATACAAATACAAATGGTGCTACTCTAGCACGATCTATCTCAAAATGGTGATATAAATACATGGATGCCAACGCATCAGATACATCCTATGATCTCATCTATCTATCAATCAAAACCTAACTTTGGCCCTCTCCCTCATCACTTAGAGGAGGTGGAGGTAGGGCCCTATTTGGTGGTGGTGGCACCTGTGCTCCCTCTGACCCTCTGGCATAAGTCGAGAATCTTGCCACCTGGGCCACATCAGGCACCACTCCTATATATGACACATAGTAATATGTCACTCGAGTAGTCTAATGTTGCACCTCCTCCTGTGCTGCCCAGAGCTTCTCTCGGAGATCCTATATCTCCTGATCTCTGTCCAATAATCATGCATCTCGCATGGCCACCTATATGGTCAAGTCTCCAAACTGTCTCAAGAGCTGTCTAACTCTCTCCCGAGACCATCACTATGGATCCTGTGATGGATTTTGTGCAGGCTAGTCCTCCTACATCAAATCCTCCTACTATACCTCCTCCTGTGGGGGTACCTGCTGCTCCTCAGCTATTTTCTCTATAGTCTGTCATCGAGACTGTCTCGTGCTACCGCTGCTGCTGGCCCCAACATCCATACCCATCTGTCAAGTGGGGATGTCTACCTGTACTGTCTAGGTTTAGGGACCCTATTGTAATCCTGGTTGTACCCTCTGCTGTGGTGGGGGCATCTGCATCTTCTATTGTACCACTTGTGGATGTACTACATGCCCTCGGCCTGCTATGCCGACCAGATCTGTAAACCTCAGGAATGGATGGGTCACAAAGTGCTCCCTGTACTCGGCAATCATGCTACCATCTACCACATCTCACAGATAATCCCACTGAACTCGGGCCAATCTGTGAATATCTATCATGGTATGCCCCTGGTCTAGGTTCGTCAGCCAGCCCCTCTGAATCTCATCAATAAATCTAGCATACACCATGTACTCCTGTGATATGTCCTATGGACGGCCGGACTGCCGACATACCCACTTTTGTGGGAATCTCTCAATGACTATAATAGTGTGACCAATCATCGTAGGTGGGCAAAACATGTGACTGAGCTACTTTGTAGCATCATCCCAGGCCTCTGTGAGTCTCCATAGCCTCTAGACTGCTACAACTAAATCATCAAGCTGGGCTCACCACTGATCTACCTTACCCAGCACTGGCTGGGTAATCATGCCCTTATATCTGCAAATATAAGGCTCTAAAGGCTACCTCATATCCTCGCATATAGGCTTGGTCATAGGAAGATGCTCCCAGGCCCATACCTGTAATACAAATACTCATGTTGCCATGCTCTTCACCTCCTGATAGGAGATCTCATGCATCTCATGAAATATATGTGCTAACATGCACTAACCCCATCTGTAATGTCGGGGCCGTTCCAACATCTACTAAAGCATCCTGCCCCAGCCACACTCTAGACCATGTTGTCCATGATCAGGCATCAAATAGCACCCAAGGAAACAGGCTAGAACCACTGGTAACCTGTGGGTGGGTCCATACTCACTGATCAGATCCTCCCATAGGATCGCTCTCCCCATAACGAGGTCATCCTATAAGATCCCCTCAATGCTACTGTCCCCAACCTGGGTTGTGCCTCGTACTCTACCCTGGCACTATGGAAAGGTATCCTTAGAATCTAGTAGATGTCCTTGGGAGTCACAGTCATCTCCCCCTGTGGTAGATAGAAGGTGTTCGTTTTCGAATGGAAACACTCAACCAATGCTCCTAACAATCTGTGATTTACCTGAATCTCAGGTACATCACATAACAAACTCAAACCTAGCATACCTAGATGTATTGTCTCTGCATCATCTAGCTGTGATACTAATCTACTAATGGCCGGATGGTGTGATCTGAAAGCAATGTCTGGAAAGTCAACTTGCAAGACATGCAAACAATACTACACGATCAGTAAGCTGAGATAATCAAAGCGTAACGAGATAATAAAACATTCAAGACATCCTACAGATAGTAACAATGCTGACATAAAAGCTATTGGATGCGACGCAAACTGATTTCATGTTCTTATTAACCACTTTTTCCCATGCGAAGAAGTAGATTGTTGCGCGAAGTTCTCTTTTGCGCGAATAAGTTTTTTGGGTCACGCGACATGGACCTTTTGCGCGAACTCTAATGCCAAGTCACGCGAGAAAACACCCTTTAGAAAGGTTTCTCATGTAAACATGGGTACTCTCCTGCATGAGATTCCTCACCAAATGACGCAAAATACAGTTTCATCATGTGAGATTTCCCTACGGCCTGCGCGAAGAAACTACTTCTTTGCGCGAAAACCCGCGACCCATTTCCTAAAAATGTGGAAAAATGAGAAAATTTGACAGAAATCAACAAAATTTGAAATATCGAGATGTTTATCGACTACTTACTAGAGGTCTGTATGTTGTGGGCTGATTGTGTCGCCTCGATCGCTTGAATCGGTGCATGTTGTAGGGGACCACCATTTTTTTTCTCACTCATAGCTCAATTCTCAAAAGTCAAAAGGTTGAAATGATTTGAAAATGACCTTTCCATCCTTATATAGGTTTTGACCTAATTTTTCAAAGTGCTCCGTTTTGCGCAAAAACTTCACCACTACCTAATTTGACCGCTCTGAATCCATTTTCGTGATCAAAATCAAAATTTGACACCCCTATATATCTCAAAATCACATTTTAAAATTTTTGGGACCGACGCGATCGGACGCTTGTGCAGTCGACTTTCTGATGTCGCTTTCTTGTCAGAATCTTATCATATCATCATTTTCTGAAATCTTTGACTTTTTTTCCTCAAAAGTCAACTTTGGTCAACCCCAGTCAAACTTGGTCAACCAGACCTTGAAATCGCTTAAAATTGATTCTGAATTTTCTGAATTCTTTCACAATCTATTTTGCGTTCTTCTTGATCTTCGATTCAACATCTATCTACGATTTTTCACTCTCCATCATCATTATGGCATGTCATCTTTCCATTTCACTCTTGAAGGGGCAGGATGATTACATCATTCAATCTATTCCAATCAATCTGATCTAATTTTCAAAAGTCCTCATTGCTAGGGGCATCTCATCACTTGGGGCATGTTTAGTTTTTCATACCTCACAGTCAAAACTGGGTGTTCCACGATTTTTAATCAATAGGAGCATCCTTGTTCCTTACATCGTGTCATCTATTTAAGTATCTGACCAATCTAACTTAGATTCTTGAGGATCAAGCTCCGTTCTAGAGATGGTTCTCAAAAAACTATCTTTTGGGACAGGTATCGGGGCAATCTAACCCCGACTCCTGATAATCAAGCTCTGTTATAGAGATGATTCTAAATCTGTATCTACTATCTTTTGAGACAGGTATCAAGGCAATCTAACCCTGACTCCTGAAGGTTAAGCCTCGTTCTGGGGATAGCCTTGTGAAAGATGTCAATCTAACCAGTGTCTTGGCAATCTAACCTAGATATTGGGGGACTAAGCTTCATTCTAAAGATAGTCCTAAAATCTCTATTTGACTATATTCTTTATGGACAGGTATTGGGGCATTCTAACCCTGACTCCTGAAGGATGAGCTTCATTCTGAGGACAATCTTGTGAAAGATATCAATCTATTAGGTATCAAGGCATTCTAACCCAGATCCCTGAGGATCAAGCTTCGTTCTGAAGATGAACCTCAAAAACTCTACTTGACCGACGTCTTGGCAACCTAACCTAGACTTTGAAGAGTCAAGCTCTGTTCTGGAGATGGCTTTGAAACCTTTGCATCATCAATTTTCAAATCTACTCTTCTGTGCTTCAGGCATCAAACTATTATTTGAATCAATGTGCTGCTCGCACATCAATTCAAAGAGGGGAAAAATGTAACACCCCAAAATTGACATCTTTCAACCCTAACCAATTTTTTTGCATTTGTCATTCTTTTGAATCATCAAAGTCCTATTGTACTAGGCAATTATGAGTTTTAACTGACTCTACTCGACCTGAGTGTCAAATGTAGAAAATCCTAAATTTGCATCAATCATACATTATATTTAATTCCTAAATATCTATTGGCTAAACAAACCTTATGATCGAATTAATTTAATTATAAAGTCCCAGCACTTTAATTAAATTAAATTCACCCTCTTTAGCTAAGACACATGAAAAAGGGATTAAATAATATTCAATTATTAAATAAATATCGTCATTTCAATAATTGAATTTAATTATTCAAATAATTGAGAAAAACCTATTTATGAGGTCATATTTATTTAATTAATTGTATATTCTCTCAAAAATCTTTCTTTTGTTCAGAAATAGAATCTTTGAATTAATTGTGCTTTAAAGAGAAAGAAAATAATTAAATTCAAATAAAACAGAATTAAATCAAAGAAAGAAAATAGTTAAAGGAGAGAGAAAATAATTTATTGTATTCTTTTAAAGAAAGCTTTCTAATTTAAACTGGCTTTTCTATCTATTTTATTTCAAAGAGGAAAGTTTCTATTCTGATCACCTCCGAGTCTATAAAAGAACTCTCATTCCTCATTCAAAAACCTCACTTATTTTCATGCATTGTTAGAATACTGAATTATTGTCACATTTCTTGATAATCTCATATAGAATAATCTCTTTTTTGCAATAAAATAGTTTCAATTTCTAGAATAATTGCATTGAAATCATGTCTTAGATTAATCTCACATCTTTCAATTCTTAGAATAACTTTGCATTGCATTGCATTCATGGAGAAAAATCCTTCATTCCTAGATTGGTCTATGGTTGTGAGACTCTTGTTCTGAGAGCTATTTTGAAAACCCCATCTAGATAGAAGGCAACAGGTCGAATCATGCAGGCAGGCAGGATGAATAACTCATATTCTTTCTTTTTTGTATCTGTTGAAGAAGGACTATGTTGAAGTGTATGGTGTGTTAACAAGGCCAAATTTACCACATACAACTATTGGGTAGGTACCTTGGTGAAAACCTGAAAAATAGGCACCAAGTTGGGAAATCTTGCTTCACCATCAATGAGCTCTAAAAGATGAAATCTTGTGCTCCTCACATACAGGGTTAAGTACCCAAGCTATTTTTAAAAGCGTAATCCCCTTTGAGAATCACACTTATCCATGGTTTGTACTAGTCCACTAGACTAGGGTTAATTCTAAAAGTCCTAAAAATCCCCAAAAAATGTTAAAAAGTCATCAAAATTTCCTAAAAAGAGAAAAATGTCCTGAAAAAATCAATCATAAAGTCAAATATTGCAAAATCTCAAGCAATAAAAAATAAATGTTATCAACAAGCGAAAGACAATCAAACAATCAAATAAAAAATGTCAAAACTATGAGCTTTGCAAAATCGACAATGGACTCATATGACTCATCTTTATCAACAATCCAATCTGTTAACAATCAATGATTCAATTAATAAATAAAATCAAATATAAATTGTCTTACACAGTAATGGATATACTCAAAACCAGATAGATTAGTCTTATATGAGTCATCCATTCCTGAAACCAAACACAATCAAGCATAAAAAAATCAAGCAAATCAAGGAATAATAAACTATTGACTAGGTTGTGTCAGTCTATTGTCAGTTTATCTTTCACAACTATGTTCTTATGCTACTCAAGGATACCACTGAGTGATGAGAGTAGATATGATGGATCATGATCTTTTTTTCTTTGATTGCTATTTATGGAATGTTTTAATTCAATTCTAGAGAAATGATGATTTAGGATAAATGTGGTAGGAGCTGTCACACATCTGGAAGCCACACAGTTCTATGATTTGAGCTTAACCCTATGTATAGTTGGAAAATGGAAGCACTTCCATTATAGAATGGTTTAGCCTTTGGAGTAAGTGGTTTTGGGTCATGTCAAGCACCTTGAATAGGTCTCTGACTTGGATCTAGCTTTTTCCCCCTGTTCTGCCCCATTTCCCACTTTTTCCAGCCTATTTCTGACACTCCATACTGCAAACAGGGACTTTGACCTTAGGGTCAAGGTCAACCTCGACCTTGACCTATGTTAAGGTCAACCTCCACCTTCACCTAGGCTAGAATTGACCTTTTTCTGACCTAAGGTCCAGATTCCAGATTTCCAGGGTTTTCGGATGTTAGGCTTTGGAAATATTTAATTCCCGCTTCTGGGTCGGCTGTTTTGGTCTCCGGAGAAAAAAATATTAAATTATATTTAATATAGGTCCTCTTCTAAGGGTATAGGTCTAATTGGAATTTAATTCTCCTATGTAGTCCTCTCTAGAAGATTGTGCCCTAGATTAATATATAAGGAAGCGTTCTCCTCTCATTTTGTCTAACCATCAACTAAGTGAAAGCTAAGGAGAAAGATTTGAAGCAAGCCAAGTAGCCATTGAAGAAATCATCTATCCTCAAGCATTCAAGCATTCAAGAACTTCTCAAGCACTCAATTCATCAAGAAGATCCATTGGTGGCCATTGAAGGATTCAAGCTCCATGGAGCTGTCTTGTTGAAGATTTCTCCATCCATATTCCTCCAAGACTCTTCCTATTCAAAGTTCCATTCAAGATTGGTGTTGAAGATCTACAAGCAATTAATTTGAGACATCCTACATTCTACATCCATTTGGTGCATGCATACTTGTGGATCCACGGATTCAAATCAGCCACAAGGGATTCTACAAGCAAGGTGAATTTGTTCATTTACTTTGTTTTACTTATGTAATTTCAGTTATGCTTTGAGGTTAATTCCAAAATTGGGGTTTGACCAAGGTAAACCCCTCCCCCCAACAAACAAATCCATTTTTCTTATAGGTACACGTTCGGAATAGAAGATTGGAGTGCAAATTCAAATACCCTTTTTGGGAAAATTTTGGGATCCAGAAATAGATTTCCTGTCGGAGATTTTTTAGGTCAATTCTGCCCTAGGTCAGAATCAGAAATTCTGGGTCAATGGTGACATTGACTTGAGTGTCAAAATCAAAATTGTGTCAGAATAGAAAAATATTTCTGGGTTTTTTTCATCTCTACATTTTTATTCTAAATCCGGTCTTAGATTTTCTAGAAACTGAGTGCACACCTCCCAAAAACAGAATTCTTTAGATCTATAACTTTTCAAGGTTAGTACTTTTCTCCTATCCATTTCAATTAAAGATCTTAATCCTTCTAAATCTATCACACATTCAAATCTATAAACGGGTATTTAAGATCTTCCTCTTTGCTCTTATTTCCAAATGATTGATTCATTTGTGCATTGATCCTTCCTTTGGGGTTAATCAATTTGGAACCTTCATTTTTGTATCTAAGGATAAAAGGAGAGCATCTTATTTACCCACTACATTTCAAATACATCCATTTCATACACCAAAACATTTTTAAATGTAATATTTGTTATGTTACAGTTTGGTGAACCCACGATAGACAACTCTTTCTTTTTGGTGTTAGATTTACATATTTTATGTTAGATCTTGCATGCATATTAGATTATCTTTCTTTTATGTTATTGCATTTACATTTCAAAAATTAAAAATCAAAATCTTGTGTTTCCTAAATTAGCTCATTTGCATTGCATTGGTGTATGAGATTTACCACTTCTAGTCCTACTTATAGTATCTCGGTTAGAAGAAGCCGTAGACTTATGGGTTCCTTTGATCCTGAGTCTCCCTCTCCTTTCATTAGGATCCTGGATGACAATTTGATCACTCATGATTCAAGTCCTTCTATGGAGCATAAATCTTCTCACTCATCTCATGTTGACGATGATGCTTTAAGAGTTCCTCCTGGACAAGTGCAAAAACTTTCAAAAAAACTTGATAAAATGGGAAATTGGCTTATTCAAGAAAACCATAATCAATATTCCATCCAACCTATAGAGGCTCTTAAGAAAGTCCTTCATGATAGTGATCAAGGTATTAATCTCTTGCGTAGTATCACTCATATTGTGTATTTGAATGTTAAACCTTTAGCTCAAGAGGCTCAAGATCTAGGATTCAATCCTCCTATCACTAGTGAGGGACCTTCTTCTATTCCTTTACCTATCATTCCTACTTATACTCCTCCTTTAATGACTACATCTCTTCCAATTTCATCTATTCTTGTGAGTGTTCCACCGATATCTCTACCTACCTCACAACCTTCATATCATACCGTACCTTTTACTTATTCCAATCCCCTTCCAACTGTGGTTCCAAGTGTTCTACCAGTTGTGTCTTCTATTCCTTCCACTTCCTATAATTTTCCTAGTGTTCTCAATATTTCTATGCCACATATTTCTTCAAATGATTCCACAATTATTAGTTTGGTTCAAACTATGTCATCTTTACAACAACAGTTTGCATCCTTAACCCAATTTAAGTTTAGCATTCCTACATGTGACATGGGTAGTCCTTTATCCTTAGACATTATTCATGCTACTTTCCCTCAGCAAGTCGATATGCCTCTCCTTGAGAATTACAATGGTAAAGGCGATCATGTTACTCATGTTAAAACGTTTCAAATCCTTTGTAGTGATTATGCTCATAACCATAGTATTTTAGCTAAATTGTTTGCTAAGAATTTTCATGATAAGGCTTTGCAATGGTATTGTTCTTTACCTCCTTATTCTATTGATTCTTTTCCTAAACTTGCTAATACCTTTATCCAACAATTCAAAATAACATTGGTCTGCAAGTTTCCTTAACTGATTTAATGCATTGTAAACAAAACATTAAGGAAATATTGACTGATTTTATTGGTAGATTTAAGCATTTGTATGCTCAAATTTATTATCCTGTTCCTGATATTGATATTCAACATATGTTTATTTCAAATTTACAAAAGGATATTAGAGATAAGATTTTTCTTAGTGAATTTACCTCTTTTCAACAACTTTGTCCAGCACTTCATCATTATCAATTACAAGTGAGTAAATTTGAGAGCAACACTCCAATGGCTCCTATTCTAGTTTATAAGAGTGACAATGCTCCTAATCCTAATAAGTTTTAGAAACCTAACAACTGTATCAAGATTAATAAACAAACAAATGCGGTTGCAGATCAAGTTGTTGTTGCATCCAACAATACCACTTCTACATCCACTGCTTTCCATATGAATCATATGTTCACTCCTCTCTCTGAATCTTTACATTCTATTATGAGTAGGTTTTTAAGTGATAATATGATTACTTTGCCTCCTCTTTGACCTCTTCTCCCTACAATGATAGCATCAAAATCCTTTGATTCTAAAGCTTTTTTCCAATACCATCGCCAGAATGGCCATGATACTGAAAAATTTTATTCTCTAAAGCATAAAGTTCAAGAATTAATCGATTCTAATGCTTTATCTATTGATAATTTTGATGGTAATGGGAACAAATATGTCTCTCCTCCTAATCAAAACCTTCAAATCTATATGAATCCTTTACCCAGATATGATACTAATACCATCACTCAACCATCTTCTGTGAATATAGTTTATGATTCAAAGATGGATGATCTTAATCACATTATTAATCATATGGAGTGTGATGTTTCACCTCAACCAACTATTCAAGATCCTTCACCTCCACCTCAACTTCAAGTTCCACCTAAACCTCAGAAACAAACTAAGGATAAGCTACCTCTGTAACTTTCAATTACCTTTGATGATTCTGAGACTGTTAAGGCTCCCGATGGTTCCCTTTATATCTATGCTAGGATTGCTAAGATACCTACGTGTGGTTGTCCTATTGATCCCACATCTTTTATAAATGTTATTACTGAGGAAAACCTTTTTATAAATGTTGGTAAGTAGATTTTTCTTTTGTGGTTTAACTCTAGAATACCCAAATATTTAAGAACAATTGAATACAACAGTTGGGAAATAGTAACTAAACAACAAATTTCCCTCTGAATTCAAAGGTACAACTCCCTTAATTAAAATATCTTCAATGAATATTTATTCTTCCTATTCTAACAAGGGTGTGTTCTTGACCCAAGAACAGAACAGGTAAACCAAGCTAAATCTAGACAGGAAATAGCTCAGGCAAGATAAATCCGATCCTAACTTTAGCCAATTTCAAGACTTCATCAATCATATGACTCCTTAAAACTGGTAATGCAATAAATGATAATGAAAATGAAAATGCAAGGCTTAGAGAATTAATAATGAAATGACAATGAATCAATATATTTCACATGGACATCTCCTAGATTCAAAAAAATGCTAGATTTCCTCCTAATTAACTGTATCAGATCACAATACAAAATTTTGGTTCAATCCACAAACTGTAAATCTAATTCCAAAGAAACATTCAAATTTAATAGATAAATAAATGCAATGCAATGGAGAAGTTAAAGAAATGACATTCAGATATACAAATTTGACTTAGCAAAATGCTATCTTTCACACTTTAATTTAGCTGACACATTTCATTGATTTCAAAAATAGTACATATAGGGTTCCAAAATTGGATCGTTACAAAAGGTTAACTGAGTTCCAATTTTCCAATCAGAAATGATAAATAAAAGTTTATCCATTACAATACTATCAAAATTTAGTACAAGAGGGAATCTATCTAGGCTTCGGTTTACTTCCCCTTGTCTAATTTAGCCCTATAGGCGGTGACAGCTGTAATGACTTGGATGAGCTCTTCATGTCTATTAATATGAACATTGGTATATCTGATGAGCCATCTGGAATGTTCTTTTGCCAGGATATTAATTGCATCCATCCGATCCTTTATCTCTTCCATGGATTTAAAGAAACATCTGCTCAACTGCTGGAGCTCTGGCACCTTGTCCAAATGAGTGGAAGACTGCTCTGACAACTTATGCACATAATCAGAAAATGATTTTTGCATACTAGCCAATCCGATCATTTCTTTTCCCTGACCACTTGTCTGTGATTCTGTGTGCAGACCTTGAAGGAGTTTAAAATATTTTCTTTTCTCCTCCTTGATCTTAACATCTGTTTGATGCAACCCTATTTTAGCTTGGATGATCATCTCGATCTTAAATTCCAAGCTTTGAAGCCATTCGATCAAAGGATCGTCTCCTTTCTATAATATCTTGGCCTTTAAAGCGTCTTTAGTTTTCATCTTTACTGGCACATGAAGCATTACTATGCATTCAGATGCGAGAGTTTGCAAATTATTATCAATATTACTCCTCTTTGTTTCCAACCTTAAGAGAGCATTACCTAGTTTCTCAACAACTAGTAGGCCTTCAGACTCGAGCCTCTCAATCCATCGCTTGCCAATTTGACTAAAATGTCTATCCTCTTGCAACTTGGCTATAATAGCTTGGTTCTCTGCAGCACTAGGATCAAAAGTGGTCTGGGTGTTGGGAACACTTGCTATCAGAGTGATGAGATATCTGATGAAATTAGTTAGCTCAGCTACTTCTTTTTTGAGTTGAACTTTAGTAGTTTTGAGCTCTTTGAGCTCTTCTTCTGTTACCACATTGGTGGAATTCCACCAATCTAATTTTGTGTCATGCTGAGCAAACCCCATGTCAAATAACTATAACTGAAAGTTGGAGGTAGTCATATCTTTGATTCTTCCCTCCTTTGTAGGCTTGGCCACCTCCATAGTGAAATGCCCTGTTTAAGGATCTTGGCCCCATGTAGACATTGTCTTCACTTTCTTCTCTTTACCCACTGTGGTGCCAGGTTACAAGGCCTATGAGAGAGTATCTTTTCTGGAAGTTCCTTCCTCTTATCTCTACCTTTTTTTCTCTAAAGCATGTTCTATCCATGATTCAACACTGGTAACTTTGGAAGTAGAAACCAACTCTTCTATGAATAGCTTCCTGATGACCGAAGGAGTAGCTTTAGGCCTGGAAGCAAATGGATTAACTGATGTTGGAGAAGAGGAGACCGATCTGATGACTTTAGCCACTTCTTTCTACTTTTCAACCCTCTCATCTGATTCTGTGGCTGAGGTATTAGAGGTATCCTCACCCACTTCAACTACAACAGGGGACCCTCATCTTGGAGTATCCTAGGTCGAAGTACCGACTTGTATATCTACAATAATGTCTTTAGCTAATTGCTCAGGTCCTGCACCTTTAGTGGGCTCTTCTGTTGGCTTTGCCAGGTTTGTAGAAACTACTTCCTCTGTCGACCCAATGTCTAGAAGTGGGCCTTCTCCACATGTCTTATTTGGTTGGATTTCTTTCTAAGGAGGTTCATCACCTCCACTGACTGGCTGAGATGAACCTTTGGCCATCGTTTGGAGTATTATTGAAGAATTTGTTGCAATGTTCAAAGTATCTTTTGTCGGGCTCCTTTGAGTAGGAGGCTTCCTTTCTAACCTCTTCCTTCTACCTACAGTCCATTCGACCCACTGCTCTTTTCTTTTGTAAATCCCACCCATCAAGGTTTCAAGGTCGTTAATGGCCTTCCTTAGCATGGGCTCGGAACTTATAGGGAGTCACTTTATTTTCTCCAAATATGTATTATCATACATATGTTAACCATCATCTTCCAATCCCTCCACTTCAATGTTAACTTTGAACTTTTTGACTTGTTCAATGTTTAACCTGGCATAGAATCTCCCTCAGCTTTCTAAGTCATCTTTGCAATTAGCCCAGTAGTCTTCAATATCATTAACATGATGCATTGCATGACTTATTTGTGAGATATATCAGGCATAATTTACAGGGTCATACTGCAGCCTCAAGACATCATATGTCTCCAACTGAAACCTCTTTGAGAATGTCTTCAAAACATTCTTTTCCTTGGACTGGGATGCGCAACTATAGGCTCCAATGGTCATCGAAAAATTGTAGCCCTTCTTTCTAGCATAAGCACAGATCAGGTTCACTTGGATTTCCTACCTCATCGCCTTGACTAGCATGATCATATCATCATGATATCTAGGAAAGTTTAAAGGGAAGTCATCAAATCTTGCAAGACGAATATAAGAAAAATTGGCAAATTGAATGAACAAGCACCAAAATTGGCTGATAAAAGCCATGGCTTTAGGAGAAAATCTCCTTTTTGGACAACCTTGTAGCTCCCTATAGAGTCTCATTGTGAATGAATCATTAACTCTAACATATTTAGCATAACTATTATCTAATTATAGAAATGGGAAAAATTCATAGCTTTTAACATCATTTGTGAACTCTTCTAATCTAGGAAGCCCTGGCCAAATTTGAATTCTAGCCGATATATATATATAAGGTCTAAAAACATGTAGAACTCATTCTGAAGCTTAGCTCTACTTAGGGCATTGGAAATATTTTCTCTTACCATAAGAGCCCAATCGCTGAAATGGTGTTGAGAACAAATCACCTGTACTAATAAGAAATGGTGCTCAACAAAGTTTAGTGTGTCACTCTCACCTCAGATTCTATGGACTAGCATCAAGAGGTCTACAATCTCTGGTTTCAGATTCATTCTGTATCATGTTTTGGGCAGCTTACCTTTAGCACTCCTTGGCTCTTGAAACCATACCTTCATTATTTCTTTCTTCCATACTGCCTTCTTTACTACATATTCGGTAACCTCCCGACTATATGTCATTTCTAAATATTCAGCTTGCTCTGGAATGTGCAGGGAGTTCTGGATAGAATCTTGATTAATGTATAGAAGCACTATGTTGTTGGGAAGGAGGATTTTCTTAGTATCTGGATTATACTAGGCTATTCATTCTTGAACAAGCTTGGGAGCTTGGACGACAATAGGAAAATGAGCCGCTTCTACTAACCTTCTCTCTTTTAATTTCTCAGTGATAGGGTGCATCTGGCTTGCCTTCAATCTGATCTTAAAGTTTTGCATATCAAAGAACTTTAAGGAGGTTTCTGTAATCTTATGCCAATCAGATGTGATGCCATTCATCCCATCAAATCTTGTGAATCTAGTAGTCATACTTCAACTAATTATGATTTGAGAATAAAGTAGATCACTCAGGAGTGCAAGAGAAATGAACAACTATCATTAAATTTTTTGAATCCGAGCAATTCATCAAACAAATGGTAGCTCCTATCTGGAATACTTTGCAGATTTTATAACTTTTTGAATTCTTACCGTTTAACGGCCAACTTCCCGCACCACATGAATGAAAAGACTAAGACATTAATGAAAAAGTCTATTATAGAGTAAATTGACTTTATTTGAATTAATTACTTTACCCTTACAGGCTGTTAAGAAACATCCTTTCACTTTAGTAACTGTAACGGTAACTTTTTGGAGGTAGTGGAAAATCACTTTTCTGCTTCCCTTTCGGTGGAGAAATACCTTCGGAGTGCTCTCTACTCAAAAATCCACTGAGGAAGAATTTTAGCTCTTTGGGATGCTAAAATGGAATGTCTTGATTTTATCTACTTTCTCTATGCCCTGGATCACTCATGAGATTGATTCTTCTTTAAAGTCCTTCCATAAAATGATTTGGTGGAAGATGCACTCCGCAAGTAGAAATTCGCCTATTGGAGTAGCAGAGAAGCCATTTTCCACTTTTCCACCAATAAGCTTACATCTTGAATTCTTCCTCATTCAATCATTCATTTTTCTTGGAATAGATTTGATCTGAACGCCCAAAGCTTTCTTATTCCAAAATTTCTATTTTCCAACTTCCACTGACCCCTGATACTCTAACATCTATTTGTTGTGGAAAACACACTCTGCAGGTGATTTTCTGCCATGCTGCCAAAGGGAATGCTTTAAGGAAAAAACTTCAAGTGCATATAAAACCTATGTTAGAATCCTTTGAAATGTAACATTTGCCAGATTTGGGAACTTAACCTACCCAATGAAACATGATCTAAGAGACCAATTCCTCCCAGCTCACAGAAGAGAAGACAATTTAGGGAAATTTGATAAAGGCCTCCTATCCTAAGAGGATAGATAGACTTAGACTCAAGACTCACACGAATCTTTCAAGATCACTACTACACATTAAACATCCACTTTGTCTCAAAGGTATGCAGACCAAAAGTGGGGCAATAGCCGACTCTATTTGGGGACTTGGGCATTCACATGTTCAAGCAAGGAACTCAAATCTCTGGTTTCACAAAGCTCAACAAAAAGGTGGCTCACAAGAAAAATAAGACAAGACATGGAAAGGAAAATAGAAAGGAGACCTAACTAAGGAAAACAAAAGCATGAACTAAATGTAACTATGGTACAATACATGGGTTACCAATTTCAAATTCAGATCTAATATAGCTTCAAGTCCTGACCATTGTATGTCAGGGGTAATGCTTCACCATTTGGATAATTCAGCTTAAAATAATTCCTCTTGAATGCTTGATGGATCTTAAAGGGGCCTTTCCACAATGTTTCAAACTTCCCATGCATACCTTTGGGTGCCCTGCGCTTGACCCATAACAACACCATATCTCCCTCCATAAATCTTCGGGGTCTGCTCCTTTTCTCAAACAAGTTGTTCACACACATTTGATGTTGTGTGATATGATCTACCATTTTCTCTCTTTCTTCTTCAAGTTTTTTTAGGCATAGAATCCTCTTTTCTAAACCATCTTCATATATACCATCTTTTACTGCTTTTCTCAGTTTGCAAGTTGCCAGTTCTAATGGCAATGGAAGACTAGCTTTGATCCCATAAACATGTTCAAAAGGAGATATACCAATGGCCCTTTTAGGAGTCACTCTGCCTGCCTAGAGGGCTTCATAGATTTTCTTGTGACAAGTTCTCTGATTGTCTGCCACGAGATTTTTAATGATGATCACCAAATTTTTGTTACTAGACTCAGCTTGGCCATTTCCTTGAGGGAAATAGTCACATGAGTGACTGATCATAATGACATACTGAAAACAAAATTTGGTTATTTCTTGAGAAGATAAGTATGGGGCATTATCCATAACTAACTTAATAGGCACACCAAACCTTACCAGGATATTCTCTTTGATAAACTCACATACTACCCCCAAAGTAGTCAGTAGTACATTTGACCCTATTATTCGACCAAAAATTCTGACCAAGTTGCAAAATGTTTTTACTTGGTTGGAATGTACAAGAAAAACTTTGTTTTTTTAAATCTATCCCCGTGTTGGTCAAAATTTTGACCAACATCATGTTGGTCAAAATTTCAACAAACACGGGCATAAATTTAAAAAAAAATGTGGCATTTGCTTTAAAAGAAATAAAGAAATGGAGAAATCGTAACCTAAAAGGCTTACGTTAAATCCAAAACAAAAGTTATTTGTTTTGTGTTTCATTTGGTCATTTGCTTGGATTTTTTCTTTGGAGAAAATGTGAGCTATGGAGAGGGTTTGGAAACCCTAGCAGCCACCATGGAAGAAGGAAGAAAGATCTGGTGCTATGAAAGGATTTTTCTGGAGTTTGTAGTTGCCATGAAAGGATACTGCCTCTGTGACTTCCTTGTGGCTTCTTTGCTGGAAACGTTGCTTCATTTGGAAGAATTTCTAATTTTTCTATGGCTGCAAATAAAGAACCTCTAATTTTTCTTTGAAAAACCATGACTTCTTGTACAAAACGTGGATGCCATGGAAGGATTTTTTTGTTTTTTACATGGATGAAAGGTATTTTGATTGTATTTCCCTCTTGCTGTTCTGAAACTCCTTTGAAATATACTGGGTTTTTAAAGAAAAAACATCTGATTTTTCTGCAAATTTTGATAAAAAAAATTGTATCTTTCTTTCATGAAGTTGTAAATCTCTAAGAATTTTTGCCTTTTGCTGAAAAAACATGACTGTTATTTCATTTATGTTAGCATTTTTGGAAACAAATCATGGCTACTATTTGCAAAACAATCTGAAAATCTATATCTTTTCACCTCCATGCTTTACTGTTCATACTATTTTTGCTTTGAAAAAGACTAGGTTTTTTCAAAAAATTATATCTAGGTATGAAGAAAAACAACCCAGAATTACTTGCTAGTCACATTTGTTGACATTTTCTTCAGAAAAAATGAATTTCCTTCAAAATCAGCATTCTTTGTTAAAAAAATCTGAAAGTGCCCATAACATTAGCTACTGAAACTTAACTAGTTGTTCCTTCCTTTACACATTTTGGCTTCATTGTTGAAAGAAGAAAGTAATATTTTTTCCATTTGCAATATGCTTGGTTTTTTGGAAAAAATGTGACTAGTTTTGAAACATCTCTAAAAGTCTAGAACTTTCACCATGCTTTTGAAGGAAAACACTTTCTATTTTGAATTTGCATCAAAAGATATTGATACCTTTGATAAAAACCTGATTTATGCTTGTAATGTAATCCCAAAAAAATCTGAACATGGGTATAACTGAAAATGAGTCTTTAGTTGAAGGAAATGTTTTACCTTCAGGCTGAAACTATGGCCGTCTGTTGTTGAACTACCTAGAAATACCTATTGTTCTTTGAATCCACCATGTCATCTCTTGTTGTAAAAGAAATGTATGTTGTTCATTGCATTTCTAAAAATCTGAAAAATGAATAAAACATGGCTCCATTCCTTTGCATATCTTTCTGTAAATGAACCATCTATGGCTAATATGTTGGGCTCAAACCCTTGTGGGAGCCTCATTTATGTCCACATATCAGTGATAGATAAATTTAGATCTGCACATAACACAAACACATTAGTGATAAAAATATCTGTTTATTCAAGCATTGAATGTAGTTTGCTTGATTTTGATAGGTTTAGGGCAGCGATAGATAGCATATGTGTAGTGGTAAGTAGTTATAGATATTTAGGCATTGCTTAGATCCTTTGGGATCTAATATCATTCTTCTCTCTCTTCTGCAGGATTTAGAAACTGGAGCTTGGGAAGCTAAGAGTTGGACAATTAGCGTCATCAATGAACACATAATGAGTCAAAGAAAAAAGGCAATGACTGGTTACCTCTAACCTTACTTATTACCATATTTTAACTGTTTATGCTTGAATGTATATGAAAGATAGCAAGTTACACTCACGGCTATGCTATCTATCGCTGATATAAGAAGACATAAGTGTGGTTTTGAGTAGACTTCATTGATGATTTTGGAGCAGACATAAGTGCAGTTCTAAGAAGACATCATTGATAATTTTAGAGTATATGTAAGTGCACTTCTAGGGTAGATTTATAGCAGGTTTGGAACAGATATGTAAAGTCGTAGCATACTTCCATTAAAGCTTAGAAAGGGGAAGTTCTCATATATTGTAGTTAGAATAATAGTGAATACAAAATGTGGAACTATGGACAAAGAAAGCTGAATAATTAAACCATGTGTCATAACTAT
>MU225431.1:973404-1015194 GCA_018584345.1 Thuja plicata
ATCCTGTTTAACCCTTACAGATTGGGTAAAAACATTGAACATGATAAAAGGTGTTTCTTTCAATAAGTCAAACAATATCCCATCAACTAACTTCTTCAACTAAAGAGGTGGAGTTTTTGTATGTTTGAAATTTTCCAAATGAATGAAAAGCATCCTAGAAAGTTCTACTTTTTATCCTTTTGAAATGACAATTATTCAAAATTATCAATTTTAAGGTAGATATGATTATGGTGCTAATATTTATGGAGGTTTTGGTATTGTATTTGGTTTTGCATGCTACAATAAACTAGACATTTATAATAGAGGTCCAAATCCTATAGGCATGATAATACGAATGACCCTGTCAGATAGTCATGTTGGATAAAATTACAATTTTAGTGTTTATATTTATATTTTGTAAATATTGCAAATTCAGTCATTTTGGGTTTTAGTTAAGTTCTTATAACTGTAACTTGCTCAATCAATTTTATTTTTTTTTAACTAAAACATCTCGTCAAAATTTTGACCAATACAAACTCATTTTGACGTGCATTTCAACGTGACCACTGTACAAATGACGATGCCAACATTGACTAAAAGGTCAAAATTTGGACCAGTATAAAGGTCAAAATTTTGACCAACATGTGTCAAAATATTGATGATAATTTAGTGTGACGTAATATCGACAAAAAAAGATCGACGACAGTGTTGGTCATTTTGTCGACCAATTGGTGTCTAAATTTTGATAAATACTCATCGAAAATAGGGCTAAAATTTACTAGTGATTTTTCTTGGTTGCTTTCGCCTCCACCCATTTCGTGAAGTAGTTAGTCGTAGTAATTATGTAGGTATGGCCTGCACTAGACGTGGGATTTGTAGGGCCAATAAAATCAAGACCCCACTGTTTAAAAGGACCTTCAATTATCACTGGTCTGAGGGGTAGTGCTGCTAACTATGGTTTTCCAGTAAACATTTTACATTTTTCACATCTTGCTACCCAATGATATGCATCTCGAAACATTCCTGGCCAGTAATAGCACAATCTCAATATCTTGAACACTGTGACTGATAAGAAGTGTCCACCACAAGCTTCATTGTGAAACACCCTTAACAGCTTCTCTTGCCATTGTTTGTCAACACACCAGAGGAAAGTTCCATATATAGATCTCTTATACAATCTATCTTCCCAAATTATATATATAGAAGATTTCAATTTTAGATCTCTTCTTTTCTTTGAAGTCAATCCTTCAGGGCATTCACCGTATGTCAAGAAATACACAATATTCTCAAACCAGGGATCTTGCATACTTACAGCTAGGACCAATTGTGTATTTTCAGGGTCTTCATCCTCTATGTTTTTTTCCATTGCCTTGCATAGTGCATTTCCTCTCACTAGTTTAGTGGGCTTGATTTCTATGTCATATTCTTGTGTCTTAGCTACCCATGCTCCTCTATTATTACATCCTGTGCCCTACTGAATCAATATGATTTTTACTACAATGTCAGGCACATATACAAGAGAATGAGAGTGTAAAATGTAGAATCTAAATTTTTTTAAAGCTTTTACCATTGCGAAAGCATGTTTTTCAGTCTGAGAGTATCTCAGCTCATGATTCTTCAGAGGTGTGCTCATAAAAGTGATAGGAGCTTGAACTCCCTCCTCATTCTCCTGCATGAGAATGGTCGATAGAGTGTGTTCAGAAGAATAACAATAAATTATGAAATATTTCTTGTAATCTGGATGACATAACATTGGGGCGTTGGCTATGGCATTCTTGATGCTTTTGAAAGCTTGTTTATCAGAGTCATTCCACTTGAAATTTACATTTCCTTTCATCATGTCCACTATGCACTTGGTAATCTCAAAAAAATCTAGAAAAAACCACCTGAGGAAGTTTACCTGACTGAAAAAATGATTTCACTCTAGTTTTGTTCACAACTAAGCTCAATTGCTGGATTTCTCTCACCCTTTCTGGGTTAACTCTTATGCCTTCCTAGGAAACAATGTGACCCATCAATTTCCCTTCGGTCACATAGAAAACTAACTTTTTGGGATTCATTGAAATCCCATCTTCTCTACACCTTTGCAATACTCTCCTTAAATCATTTATATGATCTACTCTTTTTCTAGAAAACACAGTAAGATCATATAGATACATACCAATTATTTTGTTCTTCATATCACTGAAAGAAATATCCATACCTCTCTGAAAGGTAGCTCTAGCATTGATCAACCCAAATGGAATTCTGTGGTATTCGAAAGTGCCCCACGGAGTAGTGAAAGTTGTTTTATGCTGATCTTCTTTTTCCACTTCTATCTGGTTGTACCCCGAGAAGCTGTCTAACATGGACATCATCTCAGCTCTAGCTACGGTCTGCAATAGATGATCCATGTTGGTAAGAGTGTAGTTGTCCTTCAAAGAGGACTGATTGAGATTCCTGAAGTCTACATAGGTCCTTATTTCTCCATTCTTCTTCCTCATAGGTACTATATTCGCCACCTAGGTAGAGTGATGAATAGGGTAGATAATCCTTACTTTAAGCATTTTATCCACTTCCCTAAATATTGCATCAACAACTTTGGGATTGTAATTTCTTTGTTTCTTCCTAAATGCAGCAGCCTTAGGTTTTAATGGAATTTGGTGTTTGAATCTATGGTTCATAAAGCTTTTCAGATCCTCATAAATCTAGGTGAAAACATCTTGATATTCCAGGAAGAGTTTCCTAGCCTCTTTCCTTTCTTCTTCAGTGCAACATTTCCCAATATTGATCATCTTGGGATCCTTTTCACTCTCGATATTAATTCCTTCATACTCACCAGTGGTAGGACCTCTTTCAATTCTCTTCTTCTTAACAAAAGTATCATGTATTTTGAAGAGTTTTTCAAGGGTAACTAAGTGGGGAGGGATGATATTACCTTGTAGCTGGATGATATATGACTTATCTTTCTTCTACTTGCCATGACAGTTTCCTTTATGACTATTAGGGACATGTTTATGGAAGTCACCACCACTCTCCAAGAAGAGAAGGAGGTTCTTATCATCCTCAAACACTTGCCAATCTTCCACATTGTCAGGCACAGATGGTTGATACATGACCTCTACTTGATACTTCTTATCCTTGAACTATGGGTGAGGGAGGAGTAATGAGGTAGACACTGCTAAAGAGCCTACCTTGGAATTCAATTCTCTCAGTACAGATTCAATAAAGATTACATCCAATGCTTCTATTTTGTCCCATACTCTATTTTTGTAGTTCTTCAATCTATGCTTCTTTATAGAGTATTGGTTTTTAACATGGCATACAATTAGCTCATCATCACCCCGGGCTCTCAAAATTTTCACACCCTTTTATTTTGTAGAAATAATTCCTAACAGTAGGGTTTCATACTCAGCTATATTGTTGGTGATTCCAAACTCTAAATTGTACGCCATGGGCTCACATATGCCATCTAGCGATATCAGGACTACACCTGCACCAGATCCTGATGATGCACAACTACCATAGAATTTGAGGGTCCATATTTCTGACGATGTTTCTTTAGCAGAAGAATAATCTTCTTCTCCTGCTAGTTTAGTTTCTTCATCATGACCATCTGTAAACAACATATAATTACCAAATTCTAATTCCTGATATAGAATCTGGGCTTTGGGATCATCAGACTTCAGCACTATGAATTTTGCTTTTTCTTCTAGGACCAGCTTTATCTTTTTGCCACCCACTGGGATCAGAGCTTGAGACCAATCTAGCTTTATTTATCCTCCTAGGTCTCTACAGAAACTCCTTCTTAGCAACAAACCGTAACTAGCAGGTATATCAACAACAAGTATTGTTAAAAACATTTTCTTCTCAGGATGTATTGCTAGAGCCACTTGGGCATCTTTGATTTGCCCAATGAGGGGTACTTGTTTAAAATCCATAGAGTGACACCTTCCATGGGCTTTAATGAGAGTAAGTCCCAAGGCTTTAGCTATAGTTGATGGCATTACATTTTCTGAGGCTCCAGAGTCTATTATACAATTGCTTAACTTGAAACCATTAATATACAATGACACATAGAATGGGTTAGACTTTTGGCCTGGGAAAGTAGCCAGCACAGATGGCTCACCTTTCTCAATTGGGTTTGAAAATATAGACTCATTTTCTATGGTAGTCGTGGCATTTTGATTTACATTCTCACTCCCCTCTTTACAGTAATCTACTAGTTTTTGCAGTTCTACATGATTAGACTTAAGATAGTCTATGGGGGAAATCTGAATTCTGGAATCTCTACAAAATTGAATAATGTCAAAAGAGCTTTGTTTCTTACCCAGTTATAGAATCCTTACTCCTTGATTGGGCTCCTTGGAATTGGAAGAAGATGCTTCATTATTCTTTGGCGGAGATGTGGAAGTGGGGCCTTTATCTTTCTGACTCTGGGTTAAGATTGTATAGGAGAACCCGTCTATGGTAGCATAACATGTTGCTCCTTGTTCTGAATCTGATTCATACTCTAAATATAAGTTTTCAGAGTCACCATGTGACTATGAATCTGGTTCAAATCTAGACACTCCAGCATTCCATTCGTTAGTCTAATGCATTTGCCAAGCACGAGCTACATCAGCACAACTTTCTTCATCATGATCTATAGTTAAATGAAAGGCACACATGTTTCCCCTTTTAGGAAGAGATTCTATATCTAACCTCTATGGTGGAGCAGTCAACTATAATGTCTTTCCCTCGGCATTCCTCCCTTCATTATTTCTTCTAGGCTACTCTTGAAAGTTTCGTTGATAGGGATTATTAAATCTAGGAAGCTGCCTCTTGAAGGTGATGAATTCATTGGATAATTTTTGAATCATCTCATTTGATGATGTGGTTTTACTGGTACTGACTCTAGATTGTATCTCTCTTTTCCATTTTCTCACCAATATCATGTGGTCTTCTAATTCCACCGCGGTTCTTTGAGAAAGGTCCAAAGTGGTTGGATTTGTTCTCCTCAGATCATAACTGATGTTGGGAGGCATAGCACTTATGAAAAATGTTTTCAAATTCCCCGTAGTAGGCCTACTAGCTGTTGGGATATGATTCACAAGCTTGTTGAATTTAGCCACAAAATCTCTCATACTAATAGAAGGCTCTTTCTTGATGGAGGTCAATTGTGTCAGTAGTGCATGTTCATCTTCAGCAGTTTTAAATCTTCCTTCAAAAGAAGCTGTCATGGAAGCCCAATCTGTGATAGAGGAATTGGGAAAGTGGTGAAACCAATTAGAAGCTCCTTTAACAAGAGTTTCAACGAATAATTTGATGGCCACATCTTCTTCTCACACTACTAAGATATTAACTAAAGCAAAAAATGCGGCAATATGTTCATCTGTAGATACTTTCCCATCTCCAGAGAATTTGGGGAAATTCTTTCTTGAACCTGAGGGAAGTGGGTTACATGCTGCTAATTGCAATGGTCCAACTGTAGTGGCCAAATTAAGTGCCATAACTACCGGAAGTAGATAGGGTGTTAGGTTGAAAATAAGAGGAGAAACTACTCTGTGCAAAGTTAACACTTGATAAGTGCTAGATAAAAGAGTTGATTTTTTGGGAGGTGAAGGAGGTCTAATTTTTCTCTTAGTATTCTTGTTTTTTTGATGGGGTACTTCAAGTAGGGCAAAATAAGGGTTTGCAAGTTTCTCAAAAACTAGGTCTGTACCACCTTCTTTCTTTGCACTTCTAAGAAACCTCTTGGACTCCAAGGTTCTACCTAGTCTTCTAGTCTGGCTTCACGCTGTGCTTGGCATCGTGCCCTTCTTAGATTTCTCCTTTGGATGGCTTCTTCAAGTGCTTTTGTTCTAGCTTCTTCATGTTCGAACACTTGACTAGCATTTCTATAATGCTCAGTGTTTCTTCTATATCTCTAGACAAAAGTATTCAGTGAGGAAATGAGATCCTCTTGATCATCTTAGAATCCAAGATTTAGTTGGAGCACATGAATTATGTTTTCATGGGGAAGTACAATCTTACTCCATGTTATGCTTCCGGTATAATGACTGTTCATCTCCCTAGTAGAGTTTCCAAAAATATGTTGGTAAACAAATTGTTCTTTTGTGCTTTAACTCTAGAATACCCAAATATTTAAGAACAATTGAATACAACAGTTAGGAAATCGTAACTAAACAACTAATTTCCCTCTGAATTTGAAGGTACATCTCCCTTAAGTAAAATATTTGCAATGAATATTGATTCTTCCTATTCTAACAGGGTTATGTTCTTGACCCGAGAACAGAAGAGGTAAACCAAGCTAAACCTAGACAAGAAATAGCTTAGGTGGGATAAATCCGATCCTAACTTTAGCCAATTTCAAGAATTCATCAATCATATGACTCCTTAAAACTGGTAATGCAATAACTAATAATGAAAATGCAAATACAAGGCTTAGATATTTAATAATGAAATGACAATGAATCAATCTATTTCACATGGACATCTCCTAGATTTAGAAAAATGCCAGATTTCCCCCTAATTAACTGTATCAGATCACAATACAGAATTTTGGTTCAATCCACAAACTGTAAATCTAATTCCAAAGAAACATTTGAATTTAATAGATAGATAAATGCAATTCAATAGAGTAGTTAAATAAATGGAATTTAGATATACAAAGTTGACTCAGCAAAATGCTATCTTTCACACCAAAATTTAGCCGACCCATTTCATTGATTTCAAAAATAGTACATATAGGGTTTTAGAGTTGGACCGTTACAAAAGGGTAACCAAAATAGTTCCACTTTTCCAATCAGAAATGATAAACAAAAGTTTATCCATTACAATACTATCAAAATTTAGTACAAGAGGGAATCTATCTAGGCTTCGGTTTACTTCCCCTTATTTAATTTATCCCTATAGGTGGTGACAGCTGTAATGACTTAGATGAGCTCTTCATGTCTATTAACATGGACATTGGTATATCTGATGAGCCATCTAGAATGTTCTTTGGCTAGGTTCTTAATTGCATGCATCTGATCCTTCAGCTCTTCCATGGCTTTAAAAATACATCCACTCAACTGCTGGAGCTCTAGCACCTTGTCCAAATGAGTGGAAGATAGCTCTGACAGCTTATGCACATAATCAAAAAATGATTTCTGTATACTAGCCAATACGATCATTTCTTTTCCCTGACCACTTGTCTGTGATTCTGCGTGCAGATCTTGAAGGAGTTTAAAATCTTTGCTCTGCTCCTTGATCTTGACATATGTCTGCTGCAACCTTGTTTCAGCTTGGATGATCATCTCGATCTTAAATTCCAAGCTTTGAAGCCATTTTATCAAAATATCATCTCCTTTCTATAATATCTTGGCCTTTAAAGCCTCTTTAGTCTTCATCTTTACTACCACATGAAGCATTACTATGCACTCTTGGCATCTCACCCTCTTAGATGTGAGAGTTTGCAAATTCTTATCATTATTACTCCTCTCTATTTTTAGCCTTAAGAGAGCATTACTCAGTTTCTCAACAACTACTAGCCCTTTAGACTCGGGCCTCTTGATCCATCGCTTACCAATTTTCCCAAAATTTCTATCCTCTTGCAACTTGGCTATAATAGCTTGGTTCTTTGCACCACTGGGATCAAAAGTGGTCTGGGTGTTGGGAACACTTGCTACCAGAGTGACGAGCTATCTGATGAAATTAGTTAGCTCAGCTACTTCTACTTTGAGCTAAACTTTAGTAGTTTTGATCTCTTCGAGCTCTTCTTCTATTACCACATTGGTGGACTTCCACTAGTCTACTTTGGTGTCATGCTAAGCGATCCCCATGTCAAATGACTGTAACTGAAAGTTAAAGGTAATCATATCTTTGATTCTACCTTCCTTTGCAGGCTTGGCCACCTCCATAGTGAAATTCCCTATTTTAGGATCTCGGCCCAGTGTAGACATTGTCTTCACTTTCTTCACTTTACCCACTATGGTGTCAGGTTGCGAGGCCCATGAGAGAGTATCTTTGATGGAAGTTCCTTCCTCTTATCTCTTCCTTTTCCGCTATAAATTATGTTCTATCCATGATTCGACACTAGTAACTTTGGAAGTAGAAACCAACTCTTCTATGAACAACTTCCTATTGACCAGAGGAGTAGCTTTAGGCATGGAAGAAAATGGATTCACTAATGTTGGAGAAGAGGAGACCAATCTGATGACTTGAGCTTCTTCTTTATGCTTTTCAACCTTCTCATTTGATTCTGTGGCTGAGGTATTGGAGGTATCCTCACCCACTTCAACTACAACAGGGGACCCTCATCTTGGAGTATCTTGGGGCAAAGTGCCCACTTGTGTATCTATAGCAATGGATTTAGCTAATTTCTTAGGTCCTACACCTTTAGTGGGATCTTTTGTTGGCCTGGCCAAGTTTGTAGAAACTGCTTCCTCTATCAACCTGATGTTTGGAAGTGGGCCTTCTTCACATGTCTTCTTTGGTTGGATTTCTTTCTCAGGAAGTTCATCACCTCCACCAGCTGGCTGAGATGAACCTTTGGCCATGGTTGAGAGTATTACTAAAGAATTTTTTGCAATGTTTGAAGTATATTTTGTCAGGGTCCTTTGAGTAGGAGGCTTCCTTTTCGACCTCTTCCTTTTTCCTATAGTTTATTCAACCCACTACTCTATTCTTTTGTAAATCCCACCCATCAAGGTTTCCAGGTTGTTAATGGCCTACCCTAGCATGGGCTTGAAGCTTATAGGGAGTGGCTTTATTTCTCCAAATATGTATTATCATACATATGTTGACCATCATCTTCCAATCCCTCCACTTCAATGTTAACTTTGAACTTTTTGATTTGTTCAATGGTTGACCTACCGTAGAATCTCTCTCGGCTTTCTAAGTCATCTTTATAATTAGCCTAGTAGTCTTCAATATCATCAACATGAAGAATTGTGTGACTCATTTGCAAGATATCTTGGGCATAATTTACAGGGTCATACTGCAGCCTCAAGACATCATATGTCTCCAACTAAAACCTCTTTGAGAATGTCTTCAAAACATTCTTTGCCTCAGACCGGGATGCGCAACTGTAGGTTCCAATGGTCATCAGAAAATTGTAGCCCTTCTTCCTAGCATCAGCATAGATCAGTTTCACTTGGAGTGCCTACCTCATTGCCTCGACTAGCACAATAGTATCATCAGAATATGTAGGCAACTGTAAAGGGAAGTCATCAAATCCTACAAGATGAATATATGATATATCTGCAAATTAAATGAAAAAGCACCCAAATTGGCTGATAAAATCCATGGCTTCAGGAGAAAATCTCCTTTCTAGACAACCTTGTAGTGCCCTGCACAGTCTCATTGTGAATGAATCATTAAATCTAAGGTATTCAGCATAACTGTTATGTAATTGCAAACATGGGAAAAATTCATAGCTTTTAACATCATCTAGGAACTCTTCTAATCTAGGAAGCCCTGGCCAAATTTGAATTGTGGCCAATATATATATATAAGGACTAAAGACATGTAGAACTCATTCTGAAGCTTAGGTCTACTTAGGGCATTGGAAATATTTTCATTTACCATAAGAGCCCAATCAATGAAATGGTGTTGAGAACAAATCATCTGGACTAAGAAAAAATGGTGCTCAACAAATTTCAGTGCGTCACTCTCACCTCAAATTATATTCAGTAGCACTAAGAGGTCTACAATCTCTGGTTTCAGATTCGTTCTGTATAATGTTTTGGGCAACTTTCCTTTAGCGATCCTTGGCTCTTGAAACCATGCCTTCATTATTTCTTTCTTCCATACTGCCTTCTTTGCTACATATTTGGTAACTGCCCGACTATATGTCATTTCTCAATATTCATCTTTCTCTGGAATGCGTAGGGAGTTTTGGATAGAATCTTGATCAATGGAAAGAAGCACTATGTTGTTGAGTAGGAGGATTATACTGGGCTATGCATTCTCAAACAAGATCGGGAGCTTGAACAACAATAGGAAAATTGGCCGCTTCTACTAACCCACTCTCTTTTAATTTCTTAGTGATAGGGTGCATCTGGCTTGCCTTCAATCTTCTTTGAAAGTTCTGCATATCAAAGAACTTTAAGGAGGTGTCTATAATCTTATGCCAATCAGATGTGATGCCATTCATCACATTGAATCCCGTGAATCTAGTAGTCATACTTCAACTGATTGTGATTTGAGAATAAAGTAGATCTCTCAGGAGTGTAAGAGTAATGAACAACTATCACTAAGAATTTTGAATTTGAGTAATTCATCAAACAAATGGTATCTCCTGTCTAGAATAATTTGCTAATTTTATAACTTTTTGAACTCTTATCATTTAACGGCTAACTTCCTGTGCCACACAAATGAAAAGACTAAGACATTAATGAAAAATTCCGTTATAGAGTAAAACGGTTTTATTTGAATTAATTACTTTACCCTTACGGGCCGTTAAGAAACATCCTTTCACTTTAGTAACCGTAGCGGTAAATTTTTGGAGGTAGTGGAAAATCACTTTTCCGCATCCCTTCCGATGAAGAAATACCTTTGAAGTTCTCTCTACTCAAAAATTTGCTGAGGAAGAATTTTATCTCTTTGGGATGCTAAAATGGAATTTCTTGATTTCATTCACTTTCTCTATGCCCTGGATCACTCATGAGGTTGATTCTTCTTTAAAGTCCTTCCATAAAATGATTTGGTGGAAGACACACTCTGCAAGTAGAAACCCACCTGTTGGATTAGCAGAGAAGTCATTTTCCTCTTTTTTGCCAATAAGCTTACATCTTGAATTCTTCCTCCTTCAATCATTCCCTTTTCTTGTAATAAATTTGATCTGAATGCCCAAATTTTTCTTATTCCCAAATCTCTCATTTCCAACTCCCACTGACCTCTGATACTCTAAGTTCTATTTGTTGTGGAGAACGCACTCTGTAGGCAATTTTCCACCAAGGAGAAGCTTAGAACAAATTTTATGCCATGCTACCAAAGGGAATGCTTTAAGGAAAAAAATTCAAGTGCATATAAAACCAATGTTAGAATCCTTCAAAACATGAACTTTACCGGATTTGGGAACTTAACCTACCCAATGAAACATGATCTCAGAGACCAATTCCTCTCGGCTCATAGAAGAGAAGGCAATTTAGGGAAATCTGATAAAGGCCTCCTATCCTAAGAGGATAGCTATACTTAGACTCAGGAATCACACGAAGCTTTCAAGATCACTACTACACATTAAACATCCACTTTGTCTCAAACGTATGCAGACCAAAAGTGGGGCAACAATGAAAAACCGACAATGTGACTATTATGATCCATCAGATGCATGGATCCAAACTTGCAATGGTTTTCTCTATCCTGCACTTGTTTCTATTAACTTTCCTATTGAACTTTGTGGTAAGGTTGTAGATACTACCTTCATTGTCATTCCTACTTCTGATCAGTTTCAAGTCAAATTTGGTTTTCCTTGGATAACTCCTATGCATTCTATTTCTTCTCCTATTCATAAATGTCTTAAGTTCATTCATAATGGAGAAGTAAAAATGATTAATCATAGTTTGTTTCAAACTTCTAGGCCTAGAGATTGTGCTACTCTTGATTTATTTTGGCCTTCATTACCTAATTCATGTCCTCCTTGCCATGACAATATTTTTTTTTCATATCAAGCCTATAAACATTGCAAGATAGTCGAGTTAAGCATGCCTCAGATAGATCTTAACCATGGTCTTTTCCCCACTCCTTGTATACCTCCTTTATCCATTTCTACTAGCTCTATTACCCAACCTCCCAGTTTCATTTCTCAGCCCACTGAAAATCCTACCAATCCTCCTACAGAGCCTATGAAGGAACCAGTTGTTATTCCTCCTAGTTCTCAACATGTGTCAAATAAAGAAAAATGTAAAAAATATGCTAATGAACATCGTAAGAAGTGTAGACATAATGCTAGGGCCCATGCTTCTATTCTTCAAAATTTTTTGACCTTCTTTCGATCAACCTATGCCTGATGTGTTAGAAGAAGTTAATGTTCATAATGATGTTAAGATGAATGAGTATGATGATCCTATTCACATCTTAGATCTTATTTTAATTAATCTTGATGAGGAGGATACTCTTGATGATCCTATTGATCTTAGTGATGAATATGAGACCATCGATCTTGATACTGATTTACCTCATATGCTTTCAAGTCAATTGACAATTACACCTAGTAATGAGCAACGCGGTTCTCAAGAGGATCCTTGTTGGGAACATGCTATTATTCATACTATATTGGATATAGTCCCTCTTGTGAGTTTCCCACCTTCCCTAAATGATATAAACTAATATGGGGAGAGTAGGCGACACACTTGATTGGCTTGCCCTTCATGGTAGCCCTTTTCTATGTTTGCATGTTGTATTGTGCTTCTCCCATAATGTTTTTGCTAAATGTTTGTTAGACTCTTTTATACGACCCTTGTTACTTTTTTGGTGCAAGGTGATAAAGGAATCAAACCTGTTGTACAATTCCTCTATATGTATCTTTACTCTTCTATATGTTTTTTCATGTTATATTGTACTTGTGCTATTTTTCGTAAATGTTTTCCTTGTGTAGTGTGCTTGGATCTGCGACATGGTAGCACTGATTATTTTTGGTCTCCATGTTGTGGTCCGAAAAGACTCTTCTTCGTAACTCTTGAGTTTTCATTCCTCCATTGTGATTGTAGTTCTACTTTCTTTGGGGAATGATGTCAATATCATTTGCAATAATATCATATCTATATATACATGTTATCTTATGATCATACTGACCCCATAGTAGGTAGATCCCTTATGTGTCCTTTGTATGTTTATGTGGTATTTCCCTTGACTTATCTTCATTTGGGGGCATCTCGTAGTGGAAACATAATCAGTAGAGTTGTTTATGTTTTTGTCAAAGCCATTTCTCCTGTTAAAGTGTTAGCAATGACTTTAATGTGGGGGCATACGCTCTAATCACTTTTTTCACACACGCACGTTCAAAATATTTTCAAAACTTAAAACTTTTTCCCTTTATGGATTAAACACTAATCCTTAAAGCATTGAAATTTTACTTTATATGATCTCTTGATCCCTCTAGTTTAAATTTATACAGATCGCTTGATCCCTCCAATTTCAATTTACAATGTTTTGATCCCTTAAGGCCAGAAGGTGTCCTTAAGACCAGATCTCCCTGATGGGTTGACTAGTGAGTAGCCACAATCACTAGGTGGTTCAACTCCATCTTTCCAGTTGCACTGTTTCCTTGTGTGGTTCACAATGGGACATAAGTTCTCATTGGGAGAGGTAATCAAACCCTCTCTCTTTTTCTCCTTAACTGGTGATGTCTCTCTTATTGTGATCTTAGGGTTGATAAAGCCTTAAGTCCCTGGGGGCTTGAGGATTCCTTTGTCCCTTTTGATTTTAATAAGATTATATGTTCTTCATGATCTCCTTTACCAAGAGTTTGCATTGAGTCCATAGTCTTGCTAAAGTGGGGGCTAAATGTATAGTCAAAAAATGGAAGAACTTCCATTATAGACTGGTTTAACCTTTGGAGTAAGTGGTTTGGGGTCATGTCAAGCACCTTGAATAGGTCTCTGACTTGGATCTGGATTTTCACCCATGTTTTGCCCCATTTCCCACTTTTCTAGCCTATTTCTGACACTCCAGATTACAAAATGGGACTTTGACCTTAGGGTCAAGGTCAACCTTTCTGGTTCAAGGTCAACCTCAACCTTGACCTAGGTTAGAATCCACCTTTTTCTGACCTAAGGTCTAGATTCTAGATTTCCAGGGTTTCTGAATGTCGGGCTTTGGAAAGAGTTAATTATCGCTTCTGGGTCAACTGTTTAGGTCTTTGGAGCAACAAATCTAAAATTATATTTAATCTAGGTCCTCTTCTAAGGGTATAGGTCTAATTGGAATTTAATTCTCCTATGTAGGCCTCTCTAGAATATTGTGCCCTAGATTCATATATAAGGAAGCTTTCTCCTATCATTTTCTCTAACCATCAACTAAGTGAAAGCTAAGGAGAAAGATTTGAAGCAAGCCAAGTAGCCATTGAAGCAATCATCTATCCTCAATCATTCAAGCATTCAAGAACTTATCAAGCACTCAATTAATCAAGAAGATCCATTGGTGGCCATTGAAGGATTCAAGCTCCATGAAGATCTCTTGTTAAAGATTTGTCCATGCATATTCCTCCAAGCCTCTTCCTATTCAAAGATCCATTCAAGATTGGTGTTGAAGATCTACAAGCAATTGATTTGAGACATTCTACATTCTACATTCTACATTCCACATTCTACATTCTATATTCTATGGTGCATGCATACTTGTGGATCCACGAATTTGAAGCCACCACAAGGGCTTCTACAAACAAGGTGAATTTGTTCATCTACTTTGTTTTACTTATGCAATTTTAGTTATACTTTGAGGCTAATTCCAAAAATAAAGTTTGACCAAGGAAAACCCCTCCCCCCAACAAACAAATCCATTTTTATTGCAGGTACATGTTTAGAATAGAAGATCGGAGTGCAGATACAGATACCCTTTTCGATGACCTTTCAGGATCCAAAAATAGATTTCCTTTCAGAGAATTTTTAGGTCGATTCTACCCTAGGCTGGAATCGGAAATTCTGGGTCAATGGTGACATTGACTTGAGTCAAAATTGGAACTGTGTCAGAACAAAAAAATATTTATGGGTTTTCTTTGTCTCTACGTTTCTATTCCAAATCCGGTCTCAAATTTTCTAGAAATTGAGTGTAGACCCCCCAAAACAACATTCTTCAGATCTATAACATTTCAAGGTTAGTACTTTTCTCCTATCCATTTCAATTAAAGTTATTAATCCATCTAAATCTATCACATATTCAAATATTTAAATGAGTATTTAAGATCTTCCTCTTTGCTCTTATTTCCAAATGATTGATTCATTTGTGCATTCATCCTTCCTTTGGGGTTAATCAATTTGGATCCTTCATTTGTGTATCCAAGGATAAAAGGAGAGCATCTTATTTACCCCCTACATTTCAAATACATCTATTTCATACACCAAAACATTTTTAAATGTAATATTTCTTATGTTACACCCTAGAAAATAATTGGACAATACTTTTTTGTTATCTACTTATTGCTACCAATAAAATCATAGCGGTATCGAGATAGTCTATATCTGGGTGCATTGAATTTTCTATCTTGGTTATTTATTTTTAGGTTATTCAGTGATCATAGCGGTATCTAGATGGTCAATATCTGGGTGAATTCGGTTCTCTTTATTTTAAAAATCAGAGATCATAGCGGTATCTAGATGGTAAATATCTGGGTGCATTTGGTTCTCTTACTTTTCAGTTTCTCTACTCCTTCTGGTTATCAAAGATCATAGCGGTATCAAGATGATCAATATCTGGGTGCATTGGATGCTCTTCCTTTTTCATAATAAGGTGCAATGATGAATAAAATTGGAAAACACAAAATTAACTTGGTGTCATCACTCATGTCTATCATTCAATCCCTTTCTATCACAACAAATCTCTCACTAAATTTCCTCTAACTAACAAATACATTTACTAAGACACATGGTACATTTTAGGTTTGCATTCAATTATTGTATAAAAAAAGAAAAGAAAAACATGCATATATCATCAAATATATCATATAGATATGCATTCATCATATAAACCATCCTACATACATATGTCAATATCATAGGAAAGTAAAGATCATACATATAAGAGTTTGCATAATAGAATCACATCACATGCATTTCATCATAAAGCATCATCATATAGAACCATACATATAAAAAGTAAAACTGCACATCATATAGAATCACAAGGCTGCATCTCATATATCATATGTCTAAGTACAATGAATGGTTGCAAGTCTGAAAAAGAAGATGACCAACATAAATGTCTAGAAATATCAGTATATCAGGGATACAAATCATCAATACAACATTATAATATATCAGTACATCATCTCTACAAAAATGGTACAAGAAAATACACAATGGATCAGACTAAAAGAGTATCAACAAGTGCTACCCCCACCCTCACTACCAGGTGGATGGGGTGGTGGAAAATCAGGTCCTAGCCTTTTCTTCTGTAAAGGATCTCTGACCACACCACTACCTATGGTCTACTTGATCTCTAGGAAGTAGTATAAATGGGCACCCACTGTGTGGAAGGAACAACCTCCTCATAGTCTTGGAGCTAGTAGTCTATCTCTCTCTAGGTCTCACTTCCTAATCTCCAAAATCTATCAAGAACATTTTGATGGGACGCATCCTGTATGCCATCAATAAAGGCTTTGATCTTTGTGTGAGCTTGTCTCTCCCAATCCTCAGCAGTTGTGACTCTCCCCTCCAATGTGGTAGCACGTGCCCCTACTAATGTAAACCACCTCCGAAGATCTCTAACCTCTAGAGTAAGCCTCTCTACCTCCACTGGATCATCATATTTTCAACCCATGGCTACATCTATATCACCCTCCTCTGCCCTCCCACTCAATCCCTCCTCCCTAGTGCCCCGCACTACCCAAGAGTCCTCCTCACTTCTCTCACTCTTTTTAGTACTACTACCAGTGGAGGAGCTAGACCCTACCTCCTTAATCTCCATCTTTGTAGTCTCCAACTCTTCCATCTCCTCATCTACCCTCACTTCACCTCTCTCCTCATCTACCCACTGCTCATCTCTCAGCTCCCCCCTCTCCTCATCCTTCTCCACCAAGATAGCTCATGTCTATTGTTACACTCTCCTAAATAACTAAGGTGCTCCCTCCTCCTCTATCTTTTCCTCTTCCTCTAATGCATCACTCAATCCAATGTGCCTACTAATCCCATGCCCACCCCTAGTCCTCACTATCCCACCATCACCACCTGACCCGAGATCATCACCATCTCCATCTCCCTAACCACCACCCTGTCCACCACCACCACCACCACCGCGTCCACCACCACCACCCCATACAAAATCCCTACCACCTCATCCACCATCTCTCTCTCTATCCCTCCCTCTTCTGCATCTCTATCGATGCCTCCTCATGATGGTACCCATAACAAGATGAGAAATATTGATCAGAGAAATAGGTCAGGCCGACAGCCACCATTCATCATACTAAGCGGTCGTGCCTACACAAACACAAGTTCACTATCAGTACTATATGGATGAAAAAGAATAAGAAAATAATCAAAATAGTATCTTCAACAAAGAGAGCATAAAAGAGAGTATATAATCAAATATGACAAACTAAAACTTCTACCTGCATCCACAGTGGCATATCGCGATGTTTAAGAAACAAAAAGTAGTCCTATGAACTCAGTCCTTGAAAAATAAAGAGGAAATACAACACCCCATAGAGTAACATCCCTTGACCATCGTGCAAAGTAACCATAAGAGTCTGTCACATCTTTCTTCTCATCAAACTAGAGCAACACCCTGTCAGTGTTGTGCAAGTCAATAATATGAATATAATCAGTAACACGCCCAATTAATAATCTCCTCTGATGATAGAAAGGAAGGTGTGCATCCTCTCCATCACAAATGGGGCAATTCCTTTAAGGTCTCTAGATGAAATAAGGAATCATGTCCAATTGCTACCTCTATTACATCAAATGCCCCATGTGGGACTGAACAATGACTCCATCATACATGAATAGATAAGGTCTCCCTGGAGGAAAATCACGAGCTCCTAATGGCCTGTAGAGAGCTATATGCTCCCACACCTAGATCTAAAGTAAGGTAGTGCCACATCCAAGTGACTTACCAGCTTGGTAATCCACATAGAACATATGATAATATATATGACCAGCATACAGGGAACAAAAAAAAAATAGTACAGTCTCTAACTATACTCAGAAGAAGAGCGCCAAAACCAACTAAAAATCCATACTGTCGATGGTCATGACAAAGGATACAACATATCAGACTACATAACATAATAGTTAACCTATCCAAACCCATGCTAAACCTAGACCATGGGATATCATAAGGATCACCCATACCTAACCGATCCTGGGGAAAACCAGTCAACTCAAACAAAGCTACAATACTAGGACCATCGACATACTCTACAAGAGCACCCTGAATAGGAATCTGTAGGATGCTATAAAAATCCTCCAGAGTGACAGTGCACTCTCCAGTCATTAAATGAAATGTGAACATATATGAGTGCCATCTCTCTAATAAAGTAGAGATCAAACCCCTATTGGTTGTGATCTCAGGCATATAGGAAATCCAATATAAACCTAAATGCCTAAGTATGTCCCTCTCATCCTCAAAAAGAAGGAATCGGTCTACGATAATTGTTGGTCTCACCTCCCAACACTGTAGAATGGTCCCAGTGTACTACAAAGAACAAAGAACAGTCACACATCAGTGTTAGGATAGAGAAAGAATCAAACAAGTACAATAACATCTAAAATTACAACCTAACATGACGATTGCGACATTTAATCAATAAATTTGGTACTTTTATATCGATTGCAGAATACAAATGATAATTATGGCACTCAATTTGCAATTTTGATAATAAACACCAATAATTAAGGCACACTTGTCGATTGCGACAAGTATTTCGCAATGCGGTACCTAATTTACAATTGCGGCAAAAGTGTAGACAATTGTGACACATTTATCTTTACAACCTAAAAGTAATTAAATTGAAAAGAAATAAATGTAGTCAATAAATGTACATGGTATAAGCTACCTACTAGATTTCCTACACCAGATGGGTGATGGAAGGTACAAATTTGATCTGACATGTGCACGACTCTTAGAAGGCCCGCCATCGCACGAAAACAACTCAAAAAGCATAAAAAAGTAAAGCAAAACTCACTAGAAGATCATGATCTCCAAGAGTGCAAAGCGATAAATCAACGGCCCTCCAAGATATTTATAAGTGATCCAACAAAACCCTAATTCCTAAAGGACCCCTATTTTATTGTCCCCGACCCTGGAATCCTACGCAGCTAATATCAGAAGCATAATCAACTATTTTAACAAAATTTCAAATGCCCAGATAATAATTTTGTAGTTTCAACAAATTGACACTCCTATCACTACTTTTCACTCAAATTTGTTGAGGGGGCATAAATACACCTGCTATCACCAGGGCAAGCTAAGGCAGGATCAAAACAAAAGATTCTTTGACGCAATGCAACAAGCCACAATGCATCAAAGAGGGGAAAATGTAGACACCCTAAAATGGACAGACTTGCAAATTTACATTAAAACACTAATTTTCATCTATTATTTAATAGTTTTTTAATCATTAATTAATCATCTATTTTCTCCTAAATCCATTCCCCAAATTATTTAATCATATCCCCAAAATTAATTAAATAATTAATTAACCTGAATTAATTAATCTTCATTAATTACTTAAATTTAATTTCCTATAGTTTAAAATTAATTATTAAACTTATTAATTAATTCTTCTAATTAAATTAATTTAATTTCATTCAATAATTCAATTCCAAATAAAAAAGGATTCAATTATCTCACATATTGAATACTTTAATTACAAAAATGAATTAAATATTCAATTAAATCCTTTCTTTAGTTCAAAAAAGAGAACTCTTGATCAGATCTCTGATTGCATAAATTCCTCCACCTACCTCTTCAGTTCAAAAAGGTAACTCCAAATTACCTCTTCAGTTCAAAAGGTAACTCATAATCAGTTGTTCAGTTAACTAAACTTTATTTCCTCTCTCCAAGTTGAAGAGGTGAATTTTACTGATGGCTCCTCTAGTTACCTTTGATCTCAACCATTCATCCTCTAATCTATGGGATTGTTCTCAACCATTCAAATCATTTTCCATATTCTATATAATAAACCCTTCACAACCATTTTAAGGATCTGGGATTTCAAGCTTTTGTGCACCATTACTCTGCAGAATTCTTGATAGAAGCATTCAAAGCATTCTTGTGATCATAATCGATATCATTTTCCAAACACTCCCAAGTTAAGACACTGTTGATAGCAATACTGAGCACCATACACACCAGTGTTTCAGAAGGAGTAGAGAGAACCAATAGAAGCTTTGAGATTTGTTGGCTTGAATTTTTTTGTATTCCTCCTTGATTGCTTGTTATTTTATTGTCCGTAGGTTTGTTCCTAGTAGTTTGATTGGTTTCTTTCATTGCAAATCGAGGCTACTAACCTTTGCTATTGAGTTGGTGCATATTATAGCCTACACAGTTAGTCAGGTATAAAACAATAGATATTAGGTGTGATTGATGCCTTTGGCATTATTGTCATAGGGGGGAAAAATTTATGCTAAAGGGAGAATAATGTATGGCATTGGAGAGTGTGTGTAGGATAAAAGACGAGTAATTGTAGAACTGGTGAAAGGAAGAAGTGAAAACATTTTTGTAAGGAAGAGTGTTGCCATCATTCGTGAAGTAGAGAGTGTTACATAGAGTATTTCCATCAATGCCAAAGGGGGATATTGTTGGCATATCTGATTTAGTGATGGTAAGTGAGTTTTGGAGATGTTATGATGAATATTTGATTACATGATGATAAGATATTATGTTGCCATTAATGCCAACTATTGACTTTGTGTTCTTAGTATATTTCCAGGCATAGTTGTGTTGAATGAAGAATTGCAGTCAGTTTTAGTGGTTTCTATCTTCATATGAGACTTAGGTTTGTCTTTGGATATCTAATGCATGATTGCTACTGCTAAAGTGATCTTATGAGAAAGTTGTGATTGGTTGAAGTATTACAGTGCAATTTCTAGAAACGTTAATGACAACTGATAAATGATTTTAATGTCTTGTCAAATCTTTGTTATATTTTGTGATGTGGTCGTAGGATATGATGATCAACAGTGTTTAGATTCTTTATTTTCAACCACAAATAATTTGAGTGATCAGTGTGAAGGCTAGATGATCCGTGAGAAAAGACAGAGTTGTTACTAGGTTATCAAGTTTGTGTTTTGAGCGACAATTGATGAATCTTTGATCGGTGAGTGATGTTGAGGTTGTAATGAATTTAGTTGAGTCAATCATGATCTGGTAACATGTTTTCATAATTGGAGGTGATGATATAGCATCACATTGTTTGATGGTAGCATGTGGAGAAGTTTCTTGGGGAAGTTTGTGTTTCATCAAAATGTGTTTGACTCCTTGACACAAAATCCTATGTAAATTGTTGTATTGGCCGATGCATTCTTGGAAATATGTTTTGTATATTTAATTTTTTTATGTGGTGCATTGGATTTGAGCAGGATGTTTTAAAATTCTATTTTAGGGTTTGATCAAGGCGGTGAACTTTAAAGTTCAGTATATAATGGATAAAGTTGAAGGTTGAATGTGTTGATCATGTGTCAAGACAAGTGCGGTGTAAAGTGAGATTTGCGATCAAGCCAAAGAAGATTTAAGTTTTTTGAGAAGAGATTTTGTGCTTCAATGGATTTGATCAAGCAGAGGTAGTGATATTTCATAGATCATTGTTTTTGTTGTTCCCTAACAGTTGCAATAGGTTAAATCCCTTAACAGGGTAGATCCTAACAGATCTTTTTTGCAAATACTCTAGCAAGGTGACACTTTGACAAGTGTTTAAAGTCCTCTAACAAGGCTACTCTTAATAGGGTAAAGGTTCTAACAGGCTTGAGGAAAATCGCTTAACCAGGTAGCACCTAACAATGCTAATGTAAAATCCTAACATGGTTAATCTCCTCACAGGGTGTACTTTAGAAGAGTACATCATTTAGTAGGTACTAATTCCTACCATTGGTTTTTACCTATTTGGGTTCCCACGAGATGAATCTGTGTGTCAAATGTGTGGATGGACTTGTATATTTATATTTATTTATTTATTGAATATATGGTTAATATTTTGAATGGTGATTTTAAGTATAAGAGTTTAAAAGATTGGATTATTTGGTACATTACTGATTCAACCCCCCAAAAATCTAATCTTAGGACTAACAAAAGTTGTGCAAGAACATTAGAGTGTGTTGTGGTTTGACTTTTCTTTGTCAAATCAATGTGCGATGAATCTGGAGGCTGACCTGGACTTAAAATTGTAATTGAAAATTGGTAATATGTTTTAGGGTTTAAGAATTGAGTAGGAATGTTTGTAATGATGTATTAGGTCATGTTTTAGGCGGTCACCACCTAATGATATTGAAATATATTTATATATAAAATGATGTATTATGAGGAGTGTATGAAAGAGAAAGATGGTGAATGCAATTATGTGATTTTAGGGTTTGGATAGTATGAATGTGAAGAAGAGATTGAGTTTGAACTAGATCTGTTCTAGTAGAGGAGAAGTGCTATTTTCTAAGATCACTTTCACTTGCTGATTCCTGATAGTTTCTGCAAGAAAATCCCTTAATTAGGTGGATCCTAACAGGTCTGAATTATAAATCCTTTAACCAAGTGACTCTTTAAATAGGGTTTGAAATACCTTAACAAGGTTAGTCCTAACATAGTAAAGCTCCTAACAGGGTGAGAGGTAAATCCCTTGACTGGTTGGCTCTTAACAGGGCCTTGTTCTTAACCGAACATTTGTAAATCTCGTAACATAGATAAGCTCTTAACTAGGCATACTTCAGAAGAGTGCATAATTATTTGTGGGTTCCATTCCCATACATGGTTTTTCCCAATTGGGTTTCCATGAGAAAAATATTGGTGTTATTATGTTGCATGGTTGTAATTGTTTATCTTCATTGGTTTTTTTATCCATGCAATGAATTCTTATTAAAGAAAGTAGTTGAATGGTTTGTGAAAAGTTTGATTTGTTAGATTATTGATTCGCCCCCACCCCCCCTCAGTAATCTTGGAACTAATAATAATTACAATTGGTCTTAGAGCTTTGGTCCTCTTTGTGGTAATCCTAACAGCTTGAGGGAAAGATCCTAAGATGAGGAAGGTACCTCCCAAGATCACTATGGACAAATACCTAGAATGGAGTGACATAATAAAGTTATATATTAAAGGTATGGGATCACAATATTGGATGTATGTTACAAGAAAGTATACCACTCCTACTGGAACTCTCACTACAGATCAACCAAAGGAACACCAAGAGAATACTCAAGCACAAGAAGCTATTGTAAGTACCCTATCTGATATTAAATATGGTGATGTTCATGGACTTGATACTACCTATGATGTTTGGGAAAAGTTGAAACTAATCTATGGAGGAGATATTCATGTGCAAAAAGTTAAAGAAGACAATCTTAGAGGAAAGTATTATGACATGAAGATGGTAGGAGAGAACATTGCACAATATGGTCAAAGAATAAAATAAGTTGTTGGTGCTATTATAGGTGCTGGTGGAACTATTGAAGAAGATGATGTGGTAATTAAAATGTTAAGAAATTTATTGTCTACTTATGCCATTAGAGTGTCTGCTATAAATGAGCTAAGAACCTTTGATAATGTTACTATAGATGGAATGATCAACAATCTTACTCATTTGAGTTAAATAACATTGATAAAAGTATTCCTAGATTTGAGACAATTTCAAGACATCAATGTCTAATGTACCGATAAGGAAAGGAAAATAAATAAGTAATGATTATGATTGAATGTCAATTTACACTAGGGAACTTGAAGCTATCTTGGAAGATGAAAGGAAACAAGGAGATCTTGAAGCAGTACTAGCAAAGATATTTCCTAGAAGGACTGGTAAGTACAAAGGTAAGCTACCACTAAAATATTTTTCATTTAATAAGATTGGACATATTTCTAATAGATGTCCTAATGGTGAACAAAAGGATAAAATCAAATTGTTTAGGGAAAAGGGAAGAATAATTCTATGTTGCAGTTGATGAAGGAGTTACTGATGAAGAATTAGGAGATAATGAGGAAGAGGAGTTTATATTTTTGTAGTCAAATAATATCCATTAGAAGGCAAAAAGGCACTAGTTTCTCACATGGGAGACGATGATGAATGGATTATAGAAAAAATATGCTCACATCACATGGCTAGTGACAAGATTAAGTTTATTAAGCTTGATGAGTTTGATAGTGGTGTGGTAAGGTTTGGTAACAATACAACTTGTTTAGTAAAAGGAAAAGGCACTATTTATTTGAATGGTAAGAGTAAAAAATATGATATTTATTCTGTGGATGGTCTAACACATAATCTATTGAGAGTGGTTCATCTAAATGATAAAGGTTATAAAATAGAATTCAAAGGAGGTATATGCAGAATAACTGGAAGCTTGGGTGATGCAATTTCTACTGGTAGGTAGACTAGAGGTAATTTATTCCATCTGAATACTATTGTGAACAATTGTTTGGTTGCAAAGGTTGAAGATAGTTGGATATGACATAGAAGGTTCTATCATGTAAATTTTGATAATTTGAACAAGATGAGTAAGGAAAATATAACTAGGAGATTGCCACAATTAGTCAAACCAGACAACATGATGTGTAAAGAATGTCATTTGGGTAAGTTAACTAGTTCTACTTTCAAAAGAAATTCATTTTCACTTGAGAGCATACTATTAGGATTAAGAAAAATTGAGAGGAGGGGGTGATTGAATATTGCAACACTTTTTATTCAAACTTAACCATGCAATAACTGAAATGAGAAGAACACATGCATAAAGTAAATAAATCATAACATCATATTTGTTCTTGAGGAAACCCTGGTCAAAGGGAAAAACTAGATGGGGATGGAACCCATAAATTATGCACTAAGAGTATAATTTCCTTATTAGGAGACCTAGCCTTGCTAGGAGTTGTGTATTACATTTAGTACAAATCCCTATTAAAGGATAAACCCTGCTAGGGGTGATACATTGGAGCACACTGCTCTACAATACAAGACTATCACTTTACAATGAAGTATGACCAAAAGATGAATTGTACAAGAATAAACTATTTTCAATTAGTTCTAGTTGTAGCTTGCAATACCATCTACAATATTATGACATCACAATGCATTTTTTGCACTACTCCTCTATACCACGTCTCAAAATCATCTTCACATATATACTCAATCTCAACAAAATCATAGTTGGCTCATAAACACTCCATGAAATGTCTATCCATGTATCATAATAAAATATATATCACATGACCATTCATTCTCCAAGATAAGACAAACAATTCTATCACCAAGATGCCACATGTTACACCCTTAAACTTTGCAACCTTTCACATACCCTATATACTCTGTCCATTGTATTCGCATGCCTTCCCCATATTGTAACTTTTTTTAGACATCATTAAAACTCTAACAACCATAAAAGAAGCTATAGTATACTCCATACATCATACATCCAATCTCGCATATCATGATGATGTGTATCATGTTCTCGCCAATCAGAACAAGTCGACTGTACTCTATTAAGTGTCTTATGGACTTAGGCATTTTTTACTAGCAGAGTATACAAAAATGATCTGTACATCAAGCGACCATAATAGTAGAGTGTGTTTCCATAAATGAAAAAATACACATTATATACTAGCTACTTGCCAACAATCTCCCCCTTTGACATTGATGGAAACACTTAGTGAAAAATGACCAAGTGTCCAATGCCAAGCAAAAAATTCTATGCCAAAAGCTTCTACATATTCACACACATATATATTACATTTTTAACCTAAAATACTCCCCCTTTGACATCAATGAAAAAGGTAACTATACATATAATAAAATTTTACTATCCAGACCATCAAACCAAATAAGGTATATCTTGGAAATTGGTTTCCAAGGTCTGCACATCAATCTCCCATGTCTTCTTCAATATTTGGGAAACATGGATTGATCAACTCAGTGCAAATGAAGAGATCTTTTCATTCTTCAACTCTGTAGGTACAAGTCCAGTACAAGAATTCTTCTCCAATTCCAAATCCCCCAAGTTATTCTCCAAAATAAATAGTTAAGGAGTTATTAAACTCCTTAACTTTGAGAACCTCTCAAGTACTCTTTGTTTCTCTATCTCTAGCACACTAATATTATCCAAAATGCTTGACACATCTTTGTCAAACTCAGAAACATACTGTATGGACATCTCACAGTCCTTTTCCATGATATCCAACTAATTTCCACTATTAAGAATAATGTTCACAATGATTTGGACATGTCTGACATGATTGATACATGGCTATATAATTTATTTCCATAACTAATGCAATCTTTAATCTCTCCAATAGAATAATCCAAGACACTCATATCCCAAGAGATTAACTTGCATACCAGAATGAGTTTTGTCTCCACGTATTCTTTCTCAGCCTTCTTTGCCGCAACCTTCTCTAAGGAGGTGAAATGTGCATCAAAGTCATCTAGGACTTTGTTTAGATATCTAATGTATCATTTCCTTGACAAATTAGAGGCATGGGTAAAATTTTGTTCATTGTTTCCACTGCCCTGTCCAACACCTTAGTTTTCTTCTCAGTAATTTGTTCAGATCTTTCTTTATCCTTGTCAAGGGCCATCAGAGATAACTTTATCAAGTCATCCTTATCCATGCCATCAATACTAGTAATTGGAGGCTTTATATCACTTGCCAAAAAATTCTGTTGTAATTGATTTCTCCTTAATAGGAGTCAGATCAGGACTGGGAGATACTTTTATCTACTTCTCAACTTTAACCTCAAATTATGCTTCTTTCTTCCCTTCTCTTAATTCATGAAAAGGGTTTACACTTCTAAGAGCCACCAGTACACTCTTCACCAAATTATATAGAAAATCCACCTCTAATTGTTAAATTTCCTAAGAGGACTGGACCAACTGATAGGGATACTAAATTACCCTTCTACACTTAGGGTTATGCAAGACCCAGGGGGATTCCCTTAACCACTCAGAACCTTTGCACCTAGCTTGTGAAATGAATAAAAACTAGTAGAAATCTAACATAAACTCAACAGAATTAGGAGAATGTTGCAAATTGGCTAAATCTTCAGTGATCCTCAACTAAATTGGAGTATGAGATGGGTATTACTGTAATATGGTGCAGGGGCACCGGCTCCACCTTCAGATTAACATTACTCAAGTAATGTCAAGCAATAGTTTATTTTGCTTAAGTCATTTAAATATTCTTGGAATCATGACGAGAAATGGTATATGGGTTAAATGGCACTTGTAATATATTAAAAAATAGCTCATATGAAATTTGTAAAGCTGAATAGGAATATCAATGATCATGGAAGACAAACAGTTTGTAACGGTTGAGATAGTCTTTAAATAGACATCTTTATGTAATAGTTGGCATACAATTGATAGAGGTTAATAGAGAATAGTTTTAAGGATAGATAGAGAGTGAAGTTGTAAGAGAGAATCGGCTCTCTGGCTTCTAGCCAGAGAGCCGTTCTTATCATTTTAGTTATTTAGATTTATGCCATACAAATCATAATATGTATTTGTTCAATGTTAATGGAATCGATCTTGGTGTTTCAGTTTTGTTGAATCGTGTTCTTCATATCTCCCGCAATCGGTTCTGTATTCCTCTTGGACTGTTTGATGTATGATTGCCATTCGGGTTTTAACAGTTTAGTGGTTCTATTTTTGGAAATCCAGCAGCCACGAATGGAGTGAGGGAAATTCATTTTGAAATAATAGATTATTATGTGTTCTATGTTTCCGGTTTTGATTTTAGAATGCAACATTGTTATGCTTCGAGTTTTATGTTATTAGTAACTGTTATTTAAATGGCTTTGTTGTCTATGTGTTTCGGGTAATACACAGTCCCAAATTGGAATGGCTTGAAAGATGTTATATGGATTTTGCACTAGCGGCACACATGCAATGATATCGGGAGCCTTTTAACCTATAGAGAATGTATTTAAGAAAAGTCGAGTGTTACCTCGTGATGATATCTAAGTTAGAAACAGTTTCAAGTATCATTACGCAGAGCTCATGATAGTTTGGAATCATTCTAATGTTATCGACAAGTAATAGAGAATCAATCCTTTGACAGTCATTGCGAAGGAGACCAGCAAGTTCTAATTTGCAGAGTTTGTTTAAGATTTGAAGCAACCCGAAGACAGTGGAAGGTGCTCTTAAAGTATCGAGCGAAGTTCATTACATGGTGAGCTCAGTGCTAAGTGAAAGGAAAGGTGGTGAGCCCATGTCTACATGCAGTTCTGTACAATGACCGACCACTTGGTGGTGTATTACATATACAGCCGTGGGTGACCCATATGGTATGGAACATCGATGAGTTTTAGCTTAGTGAGTAATGATGGAGCATGGTATTAAAGTTGATATTATTATATTGATATGGTATTATTGTTTTAGGATGGTTGAATGATGATGGTTATGGAGTTTAATATCAAACTGACATGGTTATTATCAGTTATTAAAAAGTGGTGAGTCTCTAATCTATGTTTGTCAGGAAAGATAGAAAAGTATGTAGATTCGAAAGATCACCAACGATGCCCTCTGCATCATAATATAACACAAAAAAATGGTTTATAGTGATTTAATCATATTTATAGAAATGTTAGGCGATTTGAAACAATACATGACTTAGTAAGAAACCACAACATTGATTAGTGCCCAATTCCACTAGGTATCAGAGTCATATGCACATAAACTTTAGTATGATGGAATTACACTAAATAGCTTTAATATTTGAGAAAATATTACATTACAAGTTAGGTGATTTGAAACAATACATGACTTAGTAAGACACCACAACATTGATTAGTACCTGATTCCACTAGGTATCAAATTCATATGCACATAAACTTTGGTATGACATAATTACACTAAATAGCTTTAAGATTTGAGAAAATATTGCATTACAATATTCCTTAATTGCAACCCTAACCCACACTTCTTATAAAGATCCTTGTAAAAAAATCATGAATCTATAAATTAGTTCAAGAACTTAGTTGACCATAAGATCAAAGCATGAAATAAACTCACATACATCATAACAATGCACTAAAATATAAATAAATCCTTGATTTCTTTCCATTTAAAAAAAATCATAAACTCATAAATAGGAGAGAAATAGATTAGAAATTATATTTCTTGTTATCCAACTGCTATCTTTAGTCATACATCAATTTATAACTCATATCTTAGGAATAACAGTCCACAAGATAACTGAGAGGGGGAGGGGGCGGGGGGGGTGAATCAGTTATGATATAGATTATTAAACTTTAAACTTTATAAACCAAATCNGGGGGGGGGGGTGAATCAGTTATGATATAGATTATTAAACTTTAAACTTTATAAACCAAATCTGCAAATGTAAATGATAACACAATAAATTCCAACACCATAACACAATACTTGTTGTCAAGGAAACCCTGTTAAAGGTAAAACCCCAGCGGGAATTAGCACCCACAAATAATGTATTGAGAGTATAGTATCCTTGTTAAAATATTTTTCTCTATTAGGAGCTTGTTACAACATTACAATACACAGTCCCTGTTAGGAGACAAACCCTGCTAGGAGTCAGACCCTATTAGGAGTTAAGAAGAGAATAGTAGGCTCACTTCCAAGGCACACTTCTCAAAGAAGGTTAAAGTCATCCTCAAGGATTCACAATCTGAACAAGTGTATATAGAAAATACACAATCCAATGAACTGTCTGATAGCAACTGTCTTTTCTTGGTCAATTCCAATGAAGTACAACAATCAACTCTGCTCTACATCCAATAGTCAACAAGCCTCATAAATTCCATAATTCTCTGCTCTTTTCAATCTCCACCACATATTTTCAAAAGAAAAGATCACTCATATAGACCCTCTTACAATAAGTCATTAGGTCGGCTAGTTAAGCTTTCCTAATACACAAATAATTAATTAGGTCGGCCAATAAAGGCTTTCCAATATACAAATGATTGTTTAACCCCTTGATAAGATACCCATGGTACCTATAACAGGTAAACATGAAATATAATCTATCACTTATACTTCCAGATCCACAATCCACGCTCACAATTTGTTTTACACGCTACATGTCTGAAGTCAGCCACCAAATAGGTCTTCTTCAGACTACATGCCACAAAAGACGTCACTAATAACCAAACAACAATTGAAATCAACCCATTACTCCAACATATGTCAGCTGGCCACTAGTAAGATTTCTTCATTTGAAATATCTTCGCCAGAAAGATATACTCAAAACACAGAGACCTGCTCTATTCAGTATCACAGTTACAGACCAGAAACCAGTCTTCACCAAATCAACTGTAACATCCACAATATGAAACATAAAGCCAAGAGACCTTAGGAATAAGGTCAACACACATCCTTCTACATAAATCCAACTTTGGTCATTTTGAATCATCTGTACAATGTATGTACACTTCTTCTAGTCAAGTAACCAGTCTGTCCTCTCCACACAAATATATGTTGACATCAGTAACAAAACATGAATATCAACATCATGATCAGTACCAAAAACTGATATCATCCAAAAATATCCCCTTTTGTAATTGATGGAAACATATGGGAAAATCCATATGCATCAACCCAAAATTACTCTCTCTCAATACAATCTTCTCAATATCCTCAACACAAATCTCTCAAAATAGTAGGGATTTTCACATAGATTCTTTCCCCTTTGGAAGCAATGGAAAAGGGTGCCATAAATCATCTGTAGTCTTCTATAAGGTGTATCTTTTTCAAATCTTCATGTCCATCAACCAGGTGCAAGATCACCCAAATTTACTCCATGGTATTCTCATGTGATTACTCCCCCTGAGGAGTAGATCCATACATCAAGTCTAGAGACTGATATAGCTCTGAGATCCACTGGACTAATGCATATTTGCATCATTTAATTATCATTGGGAGGGGCCATCACCCCAAGAATTCTTTTGAGATATTCAAAAGCATCTTTTGGCAAAGGTTTAGTAAATATATCTGCTATCTGTTCCTTTGTGCTAATATACTCTAGTTTAATCTCTTTATATGCTATCTTCTTTCTCAAGAAATGATACTTAATCAAAATATGTTTAGTCTTTGAATGCATTACAAGATTCTTCGACATATTCACTATGCTAGTGTTATCACAATGAATAACCACTATTTTTTCAAAAGTTATTCCAATGTCTTTCAGCATTTGTTTCATCCAAACAACTTGTGTACAATTTATTGTAGCAGCAACATACTCTAACTCAGCAATAGATTGAGCAATACATTTCTACTTCTTGCTCACCCAAGAAACCAACCTTTTCCCAAGGAAAAATGGACCACCACTTGTACTCTTCGTGTCATCCATATTACCTGCCCAATTAGCATCACTATAAGTCTACAAAGTAAAATCTTCTGATTTTTCATACCACAATCTATATTCTATTATCCCTTTCAAATATTTGAAAATTCTTTTTACAGTAGAAAAATGTGTCTCTTTAGGATCTGCTTGATATCTAGCCACAATTCCAACTGCATTGGTAATGTCTGATCTAGTGTGAGTTAGATATTGTACACCACCAATCATAGATCTATACTTTGTCTGAACAACACTTTGAGTCTCATCATTATTAGTCAGTTTGTGTCTAGTCACCATAGGTGTCCCAACAGGTTTACAATCTTCCATTCCAAACTTTTTCAACATTTCCTTAAGATACTTGGTCTGAGATATAAAAATGTCATTCTTACTCTGATTAATTTTCAAACCAAGAAAGAATTTCATCTCACCAATCATTGAAATTTCAAATTCATTTTCCATTTCTTTAGAAAACTTCTTACTCATCTTATCATTGCCTCCAAAAATGATATCATCAACAAAAACTTCAACAATTAAGATTCCATCTTCATCAGTTCTCAAATATAAATTATTGTCTGCATTATCTTTTCTAAAACCAAGAGCAAGTAGATATTTGTCTAGTCTTTCATACCATGCTCTTGGTGTCTGTTTCAGTCCATATAGTGCCATCTTCAGTCTGCAAACCATGTTTTCATCATCTATCAAAGGAAAACCATCAGGTTTCTCAATGTAAAATTCTTCTTCTAGATCACCATTCAAGAATGCTGACTTCACATCCATCTGATAAACTTTAAAGTCTTTATATGTAGCATTTGCAAGAAACAATCTCACAGCTTCCAATCTAGCAATAGGAGAAAATGTTTCTACATAGTCTATTCCTTCTTGTTTGGAATAGTCTTTACATACTAGTCTAGCCTTGTTTCTTACCATTGTTCCTTCCTCATCCATCTTGTTTTTGAAAACCCATTTGTTACCAATCACATTTTTGTTCTTAGGTATTGGAACCAATTCCCAAGTATTTTTTTTCTTTATCTGTTCAAGTTCCTCTTCCATAGATTTATTCGAAAATTTATTTCTACATGCTTCATCAATAGTATTTGGTTCAACTTGAGAAATCAAACAGATCTCATCTCTAGCTCTAGATCTAGTCATCATACCTTTATTTGCATCCCTAATAATTTGATCTTTAGGATGGTTCTTCTTAACATACCTTGGTGTCTTCAGTGTCTCAGTAGCTTCAGTATGTTCATCTTCAATCTCATTGTCAATCATCAAAGATTCTTCAGGTTCAGTAGTAACCTCTTTCATTTATGTAATCTGACCAAAATCATACATCCTTTCCAGAATCTGAAACTTTTCATCTATCCTCACATTGGTGCTTTCAATCAACTTCCTCAATCTCATATTGATACATTTATATACTTTACTCTTAATGGAATAACCAAGAAAGATTCCTTCATCACTTCTAGCATCAAACTTGCATATCTCATCATCTCTCTTAATATAACATTTACTACCAAATATTCTAAAATATTTCATAGTAGGTGTATGATCAAACCATAATTCATAAGGAGTCTTACTTGTACCTTCTCTGATCTAAATTCTATTCAGTTTGTACACAGCGGTGCCAACTGCTTCTCTCCAGTGAACATGTGACACATTTTCTTCCAACAACATAATTCTTGCAGCATCTAATATAGTTTTGTTTCTTCGTTCTGCTATCCCATTCTGTTGTGGAGTTCTAGGAGTTGATGTATATCTGTATATTCTATGCTCTTCATAGTATGTATTAAATAGATCTGATGTTAACTCTCCTCCTCTGTCTAATCTCAAACACTTTATCTTCAAACCAGATTCATTCTCAACTTTTGCTTTAAATAGCTTGAATTTGTCAAATGCTTCAGATTTTTCCCTCAAGTATGTAACTCAAATCATTCTAGAAAATTCATCAAAAAATAGTATAAAGTACCTTTCACCATAGTATGACCTTGTTCATGTATGACCACACAGATCTGTATCCACTAGATCCAACTTCCCTTTTGCTGAATAAGCTTTTCCTTTGAAAGTGCTTCTAGTCTGCTTCCCCATAACACACTCTCTACACATAGTGTTAGATGGCTTCACAATTTTAGGTAGATCTCTTACTGCTTTTGTGATACTTGCCTTCACAATATTATAAAAGTTAACATGACAAAATATTTTGTGCCATAACCAACTGTCATCAACCTTTGCAATAAAACAATAAGCTTCAGATGTATTTAATTCAAATACATTACCTTTGGATTTAGTACCAGATGCTATCAAGTCTCCTTCTTTACTTCTGATAGAGCATTTCCCATCATTGAATTTCAATTGATAACCCTTGTCTACTAATTGTCCAACACTCAACAGATTATGCTTAAGTCCATCAACAAGTAATACTTTTTCCATGTTAGTCTTTCCATCCAAATAAATAGATCCAACTCCAATAATAAGCTTAGGAGTATTGTCACCAAATCTGAGAACACCACCATCATGTCTTTTCAAAATTAAAAACTTGTTTTTATCTCCTATCATATGATGTGAACAACCACTATCTATAGCCCATTCAGATTTCTTTTTAACTCAGGATACTAAGGCTTTTTCTTCATGCATAGGTTCATCATCCTTAATAGCAATAAATCCGGTTTTATCATAGTCACCATCATCATCATCATCATATATACCCTCACTAGCATAATAAAATTCCTTGTCTTTTGAATACTTAGACTTGAAAAACTTAGGTTTGTGCTTTGGAACTCTTGTAAGACATCTAGAAGCAAAATGACCAATCTTGTTACATGAAAAACATTTCAAAGATAATTTGCCTTAAAATTTTCCCTTACCTCACTTTTCTCTTCTAGCAATCAGTGCCACAACTTCATCTAGCTTTCTTCTTCTTCCTGTATCTATTCCCATTCATCAGCATAGGCTTCAAGTTCTTCCCTTAGGTCACTACTGCTGGTGCTTGCATTTCCAAATAAGGTCCTTTTGTTCTTATGCATGGTTGCCTTGAATGCTGACTCAAATTTAGGTAAAGTGTCTCCCAGTTCTATGGCCTCAAATTTAGTTAGCTTTCCAATCAACATTTCTCTAGTAAATTTCGGTGTCAAAGGTATAACTCCTCTATAGCTTGTACTTTGGTTTTAGATTTAGGTGTCAAAGATCTGAGTAGCTTTGCAATCACTTCTTCCTCACTATAAGTACCTCCATAGTTTCTAATACTAGTAACCACTTTAGTAATTCTCTATCCATATGCCCTAATGTTCTCATCTTCTTTCAAATTTGGTGATTCCATCTTTGTCTTCCATTTTTGTAGCTTTGCATGCTTTGTAAACTTATCTCTAATATATAATGCTTCCAATCTTGTCCAGATCTCATGTGCAGAATCCAAGTCCTTTACTTTAGTGAATTCCCCTTCTGAAAGTGTGTTGATCAAAGATTCCCTTTCAATCATATTACATGAATATAGCTTCTTTTCATCTTTAGTAGCCTTCTCTAATTCATCCTCAGTTGCTAAATTTTCATTCTTCTTTGTGATCATCCAGTAATCAATTCCAAGACATAGAAAATGTGTTCTCATCTTGTTCTGCCAATTGTCAAAGTTTTTAGGATCAAACTTTGTTCTATCCTTCCTGTAGTAAGTCATCTTTAGGATCACCTCAAGATGTTAAATTTTCTCTCTAAGAACCACAAGATCTGATATCAATTGTAAGGAATAATAGTCCACAAGATAACTAAGAGGGGGGTGAATCATTTATGATATAGATTATTAAACTTTAAACTTTATAAACCAAATATGCAAATGTAAATGATAACACAGTAAATGTCAACACCATAACACAATAATTTCTCTCGAGGAAACCCTATTAAAGGTAAAGTCCTGGCAGGAATTAGTACCCAAAAATAATTTACTGAGAGTATAGTATCCCTATTAAAAGATTTAGCCATGTTAGGACCTTGTTACAACATTACAGTACACAGTCCCTGTTAGGAGACAAACCCTGTTAGGAGTCAGACCCTGTTAGGAGTAAAGAATAGAATAGTAGGCTCACTTCCAAGGCACACTGCCCAAATAAGGTTAAATCCACCCTCAAGGATTCACAATCTGAACAAGTGTATATAGAACATACACAATCCAATGAAATTTCTAATAGAAACTGTATTTTCTTGGTTATTTCCAATGAAGTAAAGCAATCAACTCTGCTCTACATCCAATAGTCAACAAGCCTCACAGCTTCCATAATTCTCTGCTCTTTTCAATATCTACCACATATTCTCAAAATTAAAGATCAATCATTTATACCCTCTTAAAATAATTCATTAGGTCGGCCAGTTAAGCTTTCCTAAGACACAAATAATTAATTAGGCCATGCAATTAAGGCTTTCCAATGTACAAATAATTATTTAACCCCTTTCTAAGATACACACGGTACCTATAACAAGTAAACATTAAATATAATCTGTCACTTATACTTCTAGATCCAAAATCCATGCTCACAATTCATTTTACATGCTACATGTTTGAAGCTGACCACCAAATAGGTCTTCTTCTGAAATACATGCCATAGATGATGTCACCAGTAACCAAACAGTAATAAAACTCAACCCATTACTCCAACATATGTCGGATGTCCACTAGTAATCTCGCTTCATCTAAAATATCTTCGCTAGAAAGATATACTCAAAACACAGAGACCTGCTCTGTTTAGTATCACAGTTACAGTCCAGAAACTAGTCTTGACCAAATCAATTGTAACATCCACAATATGAAACATAAATCCAAGATACCTTAGGAATAAGGTCAACACACATCCTTATGCATAAATCCAACCTTGATCATTCTGAATCATCCGTACACTTCTTCTAGTCAAGTAACCAGTCTGTCCTCTCCACAAAAATATATGTTGACATCAGTGAAAAAAATGAATATCAACATCATGATCAGTACCCAAAAATGATATCATCCAACATCATAAACCTAAAACCTACAAAAAAATTAGACACACAATCCTTCAATTTTTTTTATGTGGATGCATTACAAAAGTTTCAATATCACCTAGACTCTTTCTACTGGAACATAACCTACCTAGAGAGTTCAGGACTAGAAATTTGAAACCCTTACTACTGGCTCTCAATATCCCTTTATATGAACAAGGGAGGATCATTCAATGGGAATTCCCACCATACTACTCATCCATCACTTCTGTCATGACTACCAACTACCTCAAAATGTTATGAGGTCTATGTTCTTTTCTACCAACTGAGATACCACGCTACTGCACATTGACTTGCAATTAATCCCCTTGGTGATACTATTTCTTCAAAGATATCTTAAAACACACTCATCCTATCTATCAAATGTTATCACCTAAAAAATTCCAAATTAAAAGATTAAAATAATCTATTTCCCTTACTCCTAAATTATTCTTGGGATGGTAGCCTGATCTTATCCTACTACACAAATCTATACAAATCCTTTTTTAAACCTCATCAACACATCTCAACTACATTAATGTCGACTCAGAAATCAACATGATACATCTATATTTATAGAACTAGACCTTGAACCATCATGAAAATTAGATCCCTTGGTGATGAGTCAACAACCATATACCTTTCTAGTGGTTATTTCATGCACATGCGACAAGAAATGGACCCGTTCATCTCTTTTAAACCTCATTTGAATCTTGACCATTGATCCTTACCTATGATAGCGTATCGGGCATTCTAAATCACTCAATATGATACTATTCATGATGTGGTAGATGAACCCAGAAATAAACCAATAGAATATCACCACCCATGGCGCATCAAAATCTAGCCCTACCTCTCTTTAGCCTATGATGAACAGGGCACTTGGAAACATCCTATGATTCTTATCCATCGAATAAAAACAACCATCAAATGAGACTTAACTCATAACCTAAGGCCCCAAATTACTCAAAAATAAAATAAATTGGCCAGTGGGACCCACAAACACTAGCATCGAGTAAAATTACTATCAAACAACTAGGAAAAAAACACCTTCGATGACAAAAGTTGTTTGACAGATTGATAGTAGACAACCGTATACATGTGGTAACGTCTTGTGAATTATCCTATCCTGGAAGAATATTCCATTTGATCCAGCAACCTTGTAACCACCACTTGTCTCCAACTCGTGACCTAGGGATGTGGCATCATCTCACTTATTCCTTGGAATAGTTATGATAAAAACACTTGGACACGTGGTGCCCAGTCGCTAGCTCTCAGCCAAAATTATAATTCCCTATAATAGCTCATGACCAAGTGACAAGGAATTTAACCATAACACTCTAAGACATGTGGCGCCCAGTCACTAGCTCTCTAACCTTACAAATTTATTACATTTATACCCGTGATCATGTGACTATCCATTAATGGCTTTGTCTCTAATTCATGATTTTCAATCATTCATACTAGCAAGCTCACAATGCCAACATCTTCCATTTGAATCAACTGCCACCTAGCAATTGCTCGCTAACTCTCATCTCTACACACTAACCAGTCAGTAACCCTTGTGACTTTGTGAAAATTCCACTCACTAGATTACAACCTAAAACCATTAACTGTGATACAACCCACAACCTGGCTACTAGCTGACATCTCGAGCTCACCAACATATTTTTTTATAAGTAGTTGTTTCCGTTGCATGGAAAAATCAACCTGTGAATGTTTGATACAACCAATAGACTTATAGAATCCACATGAGGTGGTTATTCCCCTATCACAAACAATGAGGGGAGTGCTAACCATTCACTAACAATCTCCCCCTCAACATTTTCCGAGGGGATTCCAACTTGTGACCAAGCTCTGATACTACTTTTTACAAGTAGCGGTTGTCTTTGCACCAAAAGAGCAACCTGTCAATTGTCTATACAACTACTAGACTTATAGAATCCATAGGAAGAGGTTAGTCCCTTGTCATGAACCCTGAGGGGAGCACTGACCATTTTCCAACATATTTTGCTATCTTCTTTAACCATTGTGACCTAGAGACTGACCGTCCTCTCCATCTCACCAGTTTATTTGCTAATCTTTGGCTTACCTTGTGAGATAGAAAATACACTCTGTTACATCATGGCCAGGGCACGTGGTGACATCTTACTTTCTCATGGGCCTTTCTCTCTCCTCAAGCTTCTTCTTCACAAGTTCACAGAATCACGCCATGTGGAGGCCCACTCATTGACCCCCTTATTTAATCCTATCATATGGCACTTTCTAGTTCACTACATTATTCTTCCATGTCACTAATTAGTCACCTCAAAACCACAAAATATCTCAAGTTATAGGTGAACTATCTACCACCGTACACGAGTCTCCTGCCAAAGGGCGCCTACCTTTTTGGAACTTCTTATGTGTTCCCCAATATATAAAAATAACAAGCTACCCCCTAACACAAAAAATGTGAGATATATCCCAATAACAACATCCCTTTCCCTACTCACACACTACAAAACTTCCATAACCCTGCGCATTCCATGACTTCATTGCAAATCTTAGCGTCAAAATAGGGCATCTCCAAACATCGCACAAAGATGAAAACTAGGCATTAGAAAATTTTAACATGATAATATCAAAAATTGAGAGTACCATCAGCGGCTCCATCTAGGGATGTATGCCTCTTGTAGGCATAGAAAGATCTCAAAAACTATGGGTGAGCAGACCATTCATAGAGAAAAATCAAAAAAGAAGGTGCGTAGACTAGAAAACTCAATAGAAAGGGAAATTACCTTAATTATTTATAAAACCTACCCCACTACTCATGGAAAAGAACCACTTCATAAGAAGTAGAGCTTCAAGAACTTCCCATGAATAGATAGATCAAGAAGATCACTGATGATCTCTTGGAGAAAATATGAATCTTCTCCCAGTTGTTAGAAACACAGAGAGGGGGGGGGGGGGGGAATNGGGGGGGGGGGGGTGAATCAGTGTTTATTAACTAATTATATTTCAGCCAATTAAACATATATCAAATGTGCATTCAAAGAATCATAACACAAGAACACATAACACAATATATGATTACAGAGAACCTTGATCAGAGGAAAACTCCGGTGGGGATTAGCACCCACAAAATATTGTATTAGGTATAATGAACTTGTTAAAGTTCCTTTGCCCTGTTAGAAGCAGTCTTTACAATTTGAGTAAAATGACCTGGTTAAAGGTCGGACCCTGTTAGGATTCTTTTACAAAAACCTTGTTAGGGGTGTATGGCTCACTGCCCAAATAATATGAAGGCTACAACTCTCTAAATGTTGATATGCACTATATCAAAAATGAACTGCTGTAGTGACACTATTTTCTGATCAGTTCCGTGTATGCGTGGATGCTCTTACTCCTTTAAAGAGCTATATCATCTTCTGACTTCATTATACCATCCCTCTATAACTTCTTCTTACACAATAATCAACTTCTCTTACACACTGTAACATAACAATACATTACATACTTATATCTTTACAAACGAATAGGCGCGACCCAAAACATAACACTTAGTTGGCCTCTTAACAAAATATACAACGCTTCCAAACAAGTCAGCTCAAGTGTGTTTACAACAAAATTAATTACATCATAAAAAAATTATAACTAAAGGCGCATAGCCTTAGCATCACAAAATAATACATGCTAATCAAAACAGTAGTCAGCTTCTGTGCTCTGTATTCTGGACTGTTTCCTGGACTGCAGTGTACTAATCTGTTTGTATCTTTTCCATACTGATTTTCTATACCTTGCACATTTGGATATAGCATGTATATACATCATAGAGTATATACCTAAGCACGCATGCTCTGGTGTGCTTTCTAGCACGTGCGCTGATGTGCTGATCACTATATCTGTCTGACTACTCTGTATTCTATACTTAGTCATTTTATCTCTTAAGTTATCTTTGACAGAAACTTAGTATGACTTTATTGCCATGATTGAAAACAAAAAATAAGCCATGCTTCCTTAGGAATTCAACTTGCCAACAATCTCCCCCTTTGTCATTTATGGCAACAAAGGAATGTGGCTAAGTTACTCAAAATGACTTCATTCAAAAATAATTGTATATCATAACTTAATGATATATACATATATACTACTCCGCATATACACATTCTATACTACTCCCCCTTTGACATGAATGACAAAGGTGTGCAAAAAACTGTAAGTCTTGATACTTACTCCATATATACATCTGGGTACACAACCTGAAGAGACTGAATCTCTTTCTACCAGAATGATTTCATTGCATCAACTATTTGGAGGTGCACGCATAAAGCATATGTTAACTTCTCCATTTTCACTAGATCCAAGCAAGGACCTTGATCATAAGTCTGTAGTGTGTCATCTATCTATTTGATGTTCTCATTTAGGATTTCTAGTGAAGGTGCAAGTGCATTTCACAATTGAGTCTGTCTAACTCTTATTTTGCTAATTTCTAGCTTTGCCTTCTCAATTTTGTCCAGTTGTCCTCGGTAGACATTATTGCATATGTTCATGTCCTGCATGGAATTATCAATAGATTTTCTTATGTTGTCCACCATTTCCTCTGCTTCAGCTATCTTTTTAGTGTGCTTAGAGGTGAGCTTCACTCTATCCATGCAGTTTGCTATGACTTTCTTCCCTTTTTCTGCTAGCCCTTTCAATATAGACTGTCCAATCTTCAGAGAGTTCAGATCCAAGGTAAAGTTCTTCACCAATTCATTTAATCTCTTCTTCTTATACTTATCTTCTACAATTTTAGTAGCTGGCTCTACTAAGGTGGTGAAATGTGACTTGAAGTTTGTTAGTACACTATCCACATGTTCAACTGTTTCTATTTTGGCAAATTTATTGTTAGATGGAACTAACTCATTCAGAATGTTTATTGATTCAACAAAGCACGGGTTCCTCACCACATGTTTCTCCTTTGCCTTTCCCATTTCAAGGATGCTAATCTTAATGAGGTCTTCTTCTTCCCATGTGTCAAAACTTGCTGAATCAGGAGTTAACCTTGACAACAATGAGGTGGATGGTGATAGAATAGTATTCTAACTTGTGTCTACACATTCACTTTTAATATGTACCTCTTTAACTGGTGACTCATCAACTTGAGTGTCTTTCTCCTTATCCAAATCTATTGGATCAATGGAAGGAACTTCATTCTATTGTAGAGATGTGTCATCTGTGTTCATTGCTTCATCAACCTTATTCATATCATTATCAGAAGCTATCATAGATATCTTGACATTGTCAAATATTATAGTATCTTCTATATCTTTAGTTTTCTTAGAAGTTATTGTCACTATGGGCACAGAGACCTATGGACCTGTCATGGGCACAATCTGAATTACTAGAGTTGTATCCTATTTAGGAGGAGCTGGAGTAACTTTTGTTGTAGGCTCCGTTGGTGGATGCATGTCTCTGTCCATAAAGACTTGTGCAAATGCCATTTCAGTCTCCTTTCCAACTTGTTCATATTCCTTGTTCATTATCTGTATATTTCTTGTCTTACTACAGAGATGAGGCTTTACAAGCTCTAGCAAAATAGCCTTTTCATCATGTGATCTAATAGGGAGAAGAGTATCTAGAGTTTCTTCTCTAATCTTCATGTCTTCCTCAATAGCATGTCTTTTCATAATTTCCAATACATTCCATAAGTTATCCGGTATCACTATCTTAAGTTCAAGAACTGATTTCTTAAACTTGATCATAT
>MU225431.1:1025331-1041832 GCA_018584345.1 Thuja plicata
TATATATAAAAGGTCAAGTTTGGATTGAATAAGTCAGAAAAGTGATATGTTTTTTGATATGAAGTGTGGAGGCAATATTAGATGGGATTCTGATTAAGGATAAAATATACAGAGCTGCAACAAAACATCCAATCAGTGAGGATCAAATAATCAAAGCTAGAGCTAGTTCCAACCCGATTTAATTTTTTAGGTTTGGTTATATGATTTTTCCATCTTCCATTATTTTTTTCTAGTCAAAGTCAAGGTTCCATTTTTCACTTTGGTTTCCATATCTTTCTCCTCTGGACTCCATTTTTCAACTTCCTAATGGTGTCAGAAAGCTGGTTCTATTCTCCTTCTTTTTCTATGGGTCTCACACCCAAAATTTGCTCCATGTATCTTTTATTTAGTTTTTTTCTTTATGGAATTCTGGTGGATATCTTGGATGTTTCAAGTCCTATGATCATTTCCTTTCTGGATATTGTATACATATTTTTCTGTAGCATTTTTTGCAAACACACTGAAATGAAGTGTCATCTAATGCATGCTTGGGATCCCACACATTTTGTGCCTGATGATACTCGCAATATATTACAATGTGCAATGGGGGGTTTGATTTTTTCCTTTTTTCCATCTACCTTTGCCAAGTGAGTCTTCCTTTGATGATATGAGCCTCATGATGTGTGTCAAGAGAGTGATCCTTCCATGAAACCATCCTTTATATGTGTTTATATGTTATTCATTATGTAGTGTTTCTTCACAGTCTGACTCTGTGTACCTTTCATGCCTCTCCCTACTTAGCATTATGCAGGGGTATCTCTTGTTGGTTCTAATGCTTCCTTGGTTTGATGGAGTGATCTATGTATTCAGTATTTGTTCCTATGTACTAGGCGAATGCAGTGGCTAGGTACCTATGCATTTTGGTCAAATAGATCATTTACCATATGGAAAATATTTCATTCCTATTTTAGAGGCAAATTTCCATCTTTGATTGATCAGCTCTTTAGGCTTTGTTTACAATATTCTCTACCTGATTATGTTCTATTATAGTGGAGGTTCCAATAATTAATTTTTGATAGTGCTTGCAGCTTCATGCTTCAGAGGTGTTCTACATGTTCCTCCTTTGTTCCTATTCTTCTGGGACATTCTCTAGTTTGGAGGCTTCTTCAGTCCTTCTCTAGGCTTCATCTATTTTCAGAGAGGGGTTTTTCCCACTGGGTTTTCTCCTTTTCTCCTATTTACAAAGATTTTTTTGTACTTTGGTATCTGATCAGGCCTTGTTTCCAGGACCCATTTCCTGCTTTCAGTAGTTGTTTCTAGGTTTTTATCTTCTCTCTAATTTATCTTAAGGGGGGTGCTAGAGTAATAAAGTGATTCCACTTATTAATTAAATCATCTTGATTTAATTATTAAGTCACTTATTATCTCCATTTCACTTAAGCTAAAATTTAGGCACATAATAATTAATTCTTTTATTAATTATTATTACACAAACTAGATTTTTCCCTATAGGGTTTCCCTTTTATGGTTTTGATCACCTTTATAAGGTTTGATCTCTTTATATTTTTCAATTCCCTCTCTAAATGAATATTTTGTCTTTTAGATCATTCTGAGTCTTGTCTCCAAGCTTTTCTTTTCTAACAGGTTATTTTGCATGCACTGGATCCTGGTGGTTGAATTCTAACAATCCTTTGATATGATGTGATCTAGTAGCTTGCTTTCACTCACTCCAAATGCATATTTCCTTGGGTTGAGGGATACTCCATATTCCAATGCTCTATGAAAAATCATTTCCAAATGTTTACAATGTCCTTCCTCTTTCCTAGAGTATGTAGTTAGATCATCTTGGTATATCACAAGAAATACATTTACAAAATCATAGAATGCAACATCCATTTCTCTTTAGAATGTTTACCCTACATTAGTGAGTCCAACTGGCATCCTTACATACACATATTTTCCCCAAGGTGTGGAAAATGTTGTCTTGTATTGTTCTAACTCTTTGAATTTTACCTAGTTATATCTTGATAATCCATCCATCATGGACATAAGCTCACACCATGTGACTCTTTGCAACATAGCCTCTATGTTTGGGAGTGCATAAATGTCCTTTAATGAAGATATATTCAAATTCCTGAAGTCAACACATAATCTACTATCTTCATTCTTTTTCCTTACAAGTACTAGATTAGACACCCATGAAGATTGCTTGATGGGTTTAATAATACTAGCGTCACTCAACTTTACAAGATCCTCTTGCATTTTGAGTGCCAAAGTTGGATTTATTGGCATTTTATTTTGTATAAAAGGATTTTCACTTTCACTCAATGGAATCTAATGCTAAAACAAATCTTCTCTATAAGCCTTCAGGTCATCAGAAGACCAGGCAAAAACATGCCTGCATTTTCTCAGAAAAATTGATCAACATTTCCCTTATTTTAGGTGACATACTTTTACCAATATAGACCTTTTTTAGTGTTTCTTCAAATCCAATATTTATTTCCTCTAAACCCTGAGGATATACAACAAAATTTTCAGCCTTTTCTTTATCTTGACTATCAAATAACCTTTCTAGAACAACTAGAACTTTGGGAACCTTATTTGTCTTCAATTGGATTACCTTATTCCCAAATATTGTTTCCTTTCTGTCCTTTGTTTCTACAAAAGCATTGCAATCAATAACCTGACCATTATATTCATCTACACACTCCAAAAATCTCAAAGTATCATCATTATCATTGAAAACCAACCAATTCTCAATGTTGTCAGGAATTGATGGTCTTGCTTCCACCTCCACTTTTGAAATTCTAACAAAAGTAATATCCTCTGGCCTGAAAGGAATATTAGCTAGAAAATGAACCATTTTATTTTGGCTCCTTTCCATCGAGTCAATCCCAAATGTATCAAAATTCTCAATCTCATCCCATAATGCATTTCTATATTGTTTCAATCTTTTATTCTTTGATGCATATTTTAATGTTACTTGGGATGTGACCAACTCTGAGTCTCCAATAACCCCAAGACTCTTTAGACCCTGTTTCCCTACAATTCTCAACCCAATAGTAATGCTTCATACTCTGCTATATTATTTGTACATGTAAAAGATAGAGTAAAAGAAAATTTAAATGTTTTTCCAAAGGGTGATATTAATAATACTCCTTCACCTAAGCCTTATTTTGAATAATCTCCATCAAAATAAATAATCCAGAGGCTCTTGTCATCTGATAAATTTTCAATTTCTTCATTTATTTGTGCAAGATAATCCCTCTCTTCTCTCAGAAAATATTCAATTTTGAATGCATTTATATCAGTGTCAATAAAAAAAGTCATGTTTTCATCTGGGTCTTGTTCTATCATATGTGACACTCTTGGCTCTCTTTCAATCTTGACATGTTGACCATAAATGCAAAGAATTACATAAGATAAATCACATTGCAAACTTTCTCCCATAGAATTACTCCATTTTCTTGATAATAACATTCCATAAGGAGGAGGAATATCTACAACTAGAACACTCATAGTTAGATCCCTATTAGGGAATGCTGCTAACTTATAAGGAAATGACCTTATAGTACCTATTATAGGAACCTCTCTTGAGTCTAGAGCACAACATCTACCCTGGGTAGTATCAGCATTCAATCCTAGGGATTCCATTATCTTCACTGGCATCATAGTATTTGAGGCACCAAAATATATTATACAATTATTTAATGCCTTTCCATTAATGATAAAACTTAAGAAGAAAGGATCAATACTACCTAAGCATGCACTCAGTGTACTCAAGATATATTTGGAGAATTTGTGAAACCATTTCCTCTAATTCTCCTTTTTTATTTTTAATTCCCTTCCCCCTTATGTTGTGAGAATTAATTGTTTGCTCAATCTTAACTGATTGGACACTTTTAACCAAGGCTAGTGTCTTTTCTTTATGCTCATCAATTCTCATCATTTTTAATAAAGGATCCTTAATAGTAAGTCGAGAAATAAATTGCAACATGTCTAAATGCATGTAATCTGGTATTTCAAAAGACATACCTAGTTTTTCTTCACCTTTCTTTGATTTATTTCTTTCTTCCTTTTGTTTCTACTTCAAATCCTCTCCATTAGGCCTAGTAGACTTGTCATTTTCTCTTGCTTCCACCCTTGGTGAATCAACATCTGTATTCAGCTTTAAGACCTTAGCCCTTTTAGCCTAGGCTTTATTTCTTACCTCCTTGACCTTGATCATGTCCTTTTCATTATTCTTTGATGTGTGCTTAGGCTCTTTGATGAACATGCCAGCAACACTTCTAGGTAATCACTCTTGACTTGAGAGACCATAGAAGAAGTTATCCTATAAATTTATTCATTAAAAGGTATTCTCAAAGACACCGAATCCTCACTTTATTCACCACAACAAAAATCACCATTAATACTAGACCTAGCATTAGATAACACTTGTTGATAAGACCCAATCTTATGCCTATGATCATTAACATCATAGTCCTAAGAATAAACATCAAAAACAACATGTAATTCTTCAAAATAGGTATTAGTCATAAAACAATAATCTTAATTATCTGGAACTCTCTTACCCTCGTGTTCAACTTGTGCTTGTTCCTCAACAACAACCCATTGTGTAACAACATAATAATCAGGCAAATGGGGTGATTGGAAAGAAACACACCGAGTATCCTCATTTAAATTTATAGTTTTTTTCTGCAAATGATCAGTCATTTCCTTGTGTTTTTTATTCTTTTGTGGCTATTGATAACTGGCCTCCCATCCTTTCACTGTGTGTTATATGGGTAATTATGCAATCTTGGCTACCTACTAAAATTGTTGAATGGAGGTTCAAGTCTTATCCAAAACCTCTATCATTATTCACATTTTTGGTCTTTAAATATTTTAAAGCACTCAAAAATTTATCAAATTTATCATCCTCTTTTTATTTTGACCCAGTAGGCTTGTCAGGTTCTTTCCTATTTCCTTTGTTGAAAAGTTTAGGATCTTTCCTTCTCCTAAGCTTACCTGAAGCTCTGCCATTATTGTCAATATTAATGGACATCCTAAAAGCATCCCTCAAAGTATGAGGGTCTTTGTCTCTGAGTAAATAGGCCATCTTAGCATCAAATGCATTGAAACATGTTGTCAGACATACATTTTCTTTGTCTTAATACCTAAAACAATTTATACATTGCCTTTTGGAATATGATGTTAAAATCAATGGTAGCCTCATTTTGTGAATTCTTAATATTATTGAATTCATTCAACATAAAACTTGCATTAGTTTTATCACCATATTGCTCTTTAAAACATCTCCAAAATTCTTCCCATGAACCAATACTACCATTTAGTAAACCCCTATACCAATCCCTAACATCTTCAGTCAAAGATTGTATAAACAGTTTCATCACCACATCCTCATGTTCCACCTCATAATCATTCAACATATCAATGAATTCTCTGAGACGTTCTCCACTTGTGATTCCATTATTTCCATTGAACTTTGTGATCTTATCTCTTAACTCATTTGGAAAAAAGTTAGGATGACCTAGGATTCCATCAAAAAATAGTTGTCTATATCTATCTAGTTGAATAGGCCTCCTTTGAAAATTCCCTCCAACAACTTGGCCACTACTACCTACTCCAAATTTTGTCCCAAATTATTTCCTATTCGATCCTTGTATTTGATCTACCATTTTAGGTACAACTTGGGATACTGCTCCCATTTTTACAACTCCTACAACATCACCACCTTGAACACTTTGGACCAATAGAATGTTTGTAGCACTCATATTTTTTTGTATTTGAGAGAATGAACTAGATAAACCTAAAAGCAAGATGGGGCTACACTTGTAGAAGGGTATATTTTTGTATACTGCTTTAGATAACCAATTTTATTTCTCATTTCTTCCATGTAAGATTCCATCTCAACCCTTTCTAATTCCTTGGCAAGAACTTCATTCTCTTTCGTTTCCCTCTCCAATTCAATATCAACTTGGGCTAATCCTCATGGAATGTGACCTTGATCTTTTTGTTTATTGATCTTTATCCCAAACACCTTTAGTTTCCCTTTATGTAAAATAGGCTTAATGGTTTTTTTTGGTTGAGAATTTATTTGGGTTTTAGGCTTTTCAACTTCTGAAAGGACTTCTACCACAAAGAGACTCTTATCAACTATTTTAGTTTTTTCATAGTTCATTTCTTTAAGGGAAACCAAATTTCTTCTCAGGCTATCCCTTTCTATCACAACATTCATAACCTCAGACTCCTTTTCCTTTTCCTTTTCCATTTTATTTCTTAACTGAATTTTTTCTTGGATCTTCTTTATAAGGTTGTCCATGTCTCCAAAGATGTCCTCTGGATCTATCAATATTATCTCAGATCCAAAATTATCATCAAGATCAATCACATAGTATCATCAAGATCAATCACATCCATATTTTATTGTTCCTAAAAAGCTACATAAGAAGATTCTTCTGTAAAACCAAAAGAAAGAGGTACACCAAATGTGCTTTGGTGACTTCTACTTCTACTCTAGCCTCTTTTATTATCATAATATTGAACTTGAGTTACTTCCTTATTATGATGCAATATTTCCTCTTGAATAGGTGTTTTAAATAATGCATCAAAAAATACCATACTATATGATTCAAAAAATTTAGAATATATTTTTGAACTTTCAGGAACATGTTTCATAAGATACTTACTTTCATTTTTACTCTTATGTTTCCATGATGTGGGAGCATTATTTATTTCTTCATTTCTTCTCATAAAAATTCTCCTTGGAGCCACAAGAAGCTCAACCTCCAATTTCTCTTCTGGATGTTGCTTCAAGAAAGCTCTGGTATTCCTTTCTTTACTCATAATGAGATACTCCTCCAAATCCTATCAAAAATGTTAAAGTATACACACACTAGTGCTGAGATCTCAGAGTCACCACCCAATTACTTAGGAAAACAAATATTTGAGAAATATTTGATAACCTTCACAGGATGTATGCAATTTTTAAACTAATTGAAAATACCCTCTCACAAATAAGCCTTAAATACCAAATTTATGATGGAAATTATAGACAAAAAAAAAAACCCATGAGATCAACCTTCAAATCATATAAAAAGATGTAAAATCTATGCAACTTCACAATGGACAACAATACTGACTATAATTTTGTAACTAGTCCCTAGTAGAGTCACCATCTTGTTGGTTCCTAAAAAGGGTTTACACTTCTAAGAGCCACCAATACAATCTTCAACAAATTCTATAAAGAAGCCAACTCTAATTGTTAAACTTCTTAAGAGGATTGGACCAACTAGCATGGATACTAAACTATCCTTCTACACTAGGGTTCTACAATAGATAGGGGGACTCCCTCAATCCACACACAACCTCTAAACCTAGCTTGTGAAGTGAATAAAAACTAGTAGAAATCTCATATTAACTCAAAATAAATAGGAGGATGCTTCAGAATGGTTAAATCTTTATTGATCCTCAACTAAATTGGAGCATGAGATGGGTATTGCTATAACACAACATAAAATAAAATGGTTTATTGTGATTTAATTATATTTATAGCAAAGTTAGGTGATTTTAAATAATACATGACTTAGTAAGACACCACAACATTGATCAGTGCTTGATTCCACTAGGTATCAGATTCATATGCACATAAACTTTATTATGAAAAAATTACACTAAATAGATTTCACATCTACGAAAATATTTCATTACAATATTCCTTAACTACAACCCTAACCCACACTTCTTATAAAGATCCTTGGATAAACCTCATGAATATATAAATGAGTTCAAGCACTTAGTTGACCATAAGATCAAAGAATGAAATAAACTCACATACATCATAACAATGCACTAAAATAGAAAGAAATCCTTGATATCTTTCCATTTAAGAAGCTCATAAACTCATACATAGGAGAGAATAGATCAGAAATTATATTTATTTTTTATCCAACTGCTATCTTCATTCATACATCAATTCATATCTCATAGACCCAAAACCTACAACAAAATTAGACAGACAATCCTTCAAAAAAAATTATGTGGATGCATTACAAAATTTTCAATATCACCTAGACTCTTTCTACTAGAGCCTATCCTACCCAGAGAGTTAGGAATAGAAATTTAGAACCCCTACTAGTGGCTCTAAAAATCCCTTTATAGGAACAAGGGAGGAGCATTAAATGAAAATTTGCACCATACTACTCATCCATCACTTATGTCTTGACTGCCAACTACCTCAAAAAGTTTTGAGGTCTATGTTATTTTCTACCAACTGAGCTACCACCTTGCTGCACCTTGAACTAAAATCAATCCCCTTGGAAATTCTATCACTTCAAAGATATCTTGAAACCCACTCATCCTATCCATCAAATGCTATCACCTAAAACTTTCCACTGCAAATGATTAAAATATTTCATTGCCGTTAATCCTAAATTCTTCTCAGGATGGTGGCCTAATCTTATCCCTCTCCACAAATCTCTACAAATCCTTTTTGTTAGACCTCATCAGCATATCTCAAATGCATTCATGTTGACTCAAAAATCAATTTGATCCATCTACATTTTTGTAACTAGACCCCGTACCATCATGAAAATTAGATCCCTTGGTGATGATTCAAAAACCATATACATATCTAGTGGTTATTTCATGTGCAAGAGACAAGAAATAGACCCAGTCATCTCTTTTAAAACTCATTTGAATCTTGACCATTGATCCTTACCTATTCTGGCACATCGGGCATTCCAAATCACTCAACATGATACTATTCATGAAGTGGCAGATGGACCCACAAATAAACCAATAGAATATCACCACCCACAGTGCATCAACATCTGGCCCTACCTCTCTTTATCCTATGATGAACTAGGCAGATGGAAAAATCCTGTGATTCTTATCCATAAAAAAAAAACAACCATCAAATCAGACTTAACTCATAAGCTGAGGGCCCAAGTTATTCAAAAATAATATAAATCGGCCACTAGTACCCACCAACACTAGCATCAAGTAAAATTCACTATCAAACAACTAGGGGAAAAGAACATTCGATGAAAAAAATTGTTTGACAGATTGACAGTAGCCAACCCTATACACGTGGAAATATCTCATGAATTATCCAACCCTAGAAGAATATTCCATTTGATCTAGGGACCTCACAACCACCACTCATCTCTAGCTCATGGTCTAGGAATGTGGCAACATCCCACTTATTCCTTGGAACAGTCATGAAAAAAACACTTGGATATGTGGTGCCCAGTCATTAGCTCTCTGCCTAAATGAAAATTCCCTATAATATCTCACAACCAAGTGACAAGCCATTTAACCATAACACTCTGAGACATGTGGCACCTAGTCACTAGCTCTCTAACCTTACAACTTCCTCACATTTATACCTGTGAGAATGTGACTGACCATTAGTGACTCTGTCTCTAACTAATGAGTGTTAATTTTTCATACCAATGAGCTCATGATGCCAACATCTTCCATCTAAATCAACTACCATGTGAAAATTACTCACTAACTCCAAGCTCCACACACTAACCACTCAATAACCCTTATGACCTCACTAAAATACCACTCACCAGCTAATGACCTAAAACTGCTAACTACCACACAACCCATGAATTGGTGACTAACCTTCATCTCGAGATCACCAACATCTTTTTCCATCTTATTTAACCACCATGACCTGGCAATTGACCATCCTCTCCAGCTTGCTGGTTTATTTTCCACCCTTCTGCTTACCTTGTGAGATGATGACTATGTACTTTGTTACATCCTAGTTGGGGCAGGTGGTGACATCTCACTTTCTCATGAGCCTTTCTCTCTCCTCAAGATTGTTCTTCCAAGTTTACATAATCACGCCATGTGGAGGCCCACTCATCAACGCACCTTATTTATTCCTTCCATGTGGCACATGCTAGTTTGTTGCATCACTTTACAACATCACTAATCAGTCACCTTAGGCCTACAAAATATATTAATTTTCCACTGAACTATCCACCATTGTGCATGAGAATCTTGTGAAAAGGTGCTTTCCTTTTAGCACTTCTTATGTGTGCACTGATATATAAAAAATAATAAGCTATCCCCTGCTCACACCCTACTAGACCGTCATAACCCTAAAAATTCCATGACTTCACTATAAATCTCAGTGTCAATACAGGGCCTCTCCAAATAGTGCACAAAGATGAAAACCAGGCGTTAGAAAATTTTAACATGATAATCTCAAAAATTGAGAGTACCATCACCTTCAGCTACAATATCCTTGAGTTTTTCCTAAGTAATCACATTAGGGTCCTTTTATGTGCTCTCCTTTTGAAATTTTATCACTTCTTTAGTGTAAGATACAAATTCCCTTGAAAAGGGTCAACAATATCTTGCAAAGTATCCAAAGATATAGGCACTCCTTCTATAAAGAAATTGATTTGTATCATCTTCTTTACATTTCTCCTTTTCAACTCCAATATATTTTAATGACTCCCCAATCCTAATGTCCTTATGGTTTTATACTATAGGGGTTGGCTTTAGTGGCTTTGGTCCTTCATTAAGAAATACCTTGTCTATTGACTTTTGAGTTTCTTCGCCTATCTCATCATACTTCCTTGCCATGATTTTAATGAGTCTTTTCTTTGTTCTTATCAAGGGCTTGACCTTTTTCAATATCCTATCTATCTCTTTGAAAGAGATAATAGGGTACATGTGCTTTATATTCTGAATATGAATCTTATCATCCTCTACTAAGGATCTTTGCTTCCTTACTTCTAGTTTGTCAAAAAAGTCCTTAGGGATACTACTTTCAAGTTCAATTAGGTTTTTATTGAAGACCAACATGTGATCTATCAAAATGTCCTCAATCTTAGGTATGTCCTTCTCCTCATATCTGTCATAGTACTTAGGAAGTTGATTAAGCTTCCCTTTCTTTACTATTCTTTTCTCTAACTAACTTAAGTCAAGTTTCCACAAGTATATTTTAGGTGATTTCTCAACCTCTTTGGTAGTAGGTTCAGTAGCCTTCTTTGTCTTCTTCTCCTCTATTTTCTCTTCTTTCTTTTTTTTCTTAGTAGTAGACTCATCCTTGGGTGGAGTAACCAAGGGCTTCTTTCTAGTTCCTGGTTTAGATGTCATCATTTTTGGCCTAGACGACCAAGTTTTCCTCGCAAGTGTTTCTTCCTCCTTCTTCTCTACCTTGAGTGTTGCAAAACTCTGTGAATTTCTCCTAGGGGGTGTATCAGTTTGTTATTGTACTACAACCAAGCCCAGAGGTGAATCTCATAACTCAACAATCTCGACATTTGCTAGGGGTGTATATTCTATGCTCTTATGTCCAGTAGAATTCTCTATGGCCTTTTTCCTTAGATCTTCCATCTATTCCATAGATATCCCTTCTCCTTCCAAAAATTTATCAACAAATTTCTTTACTTTCCTCTTCCTTTCTTTCTTAGTCAATTCTTCTCTAACCTTTAAATATATTTTTCTTCATAATTTCCCCATCTTTCTTCATGTGGATCCTTCTCAGACGCTAAGATATCTTCAATATGAGGGATAATAATCTAAGAGTTTACCTCATATCTCATGGGTGTACACCATTTCACTCTAGTTTCTACTACATCTAAATAGGTAAAATATATTTCCACCATGAAGAAGATAGTTTCCATATACTTATCCACCATCTCCTTAGGTATCCTTACTCTTTGTTTCATATCTCTTTGAAAGACTTTGATCATGCCATTTAATTTACCATCAACCCAATTCTTATCCTACATTCTATGATACCTGCTAATCTGAGCAAATGTAGGTTCATCTTCATTCCATGCATGAGGATGTATGCTATGAAACCTATTTATAATGTGGAAGAAAATATGTAATATCAATGATCCAAACCTGAAAACATTTAGACTTATCTCTTTTGATATACCTCAGGTTTCCTAATAGCTAAAGTTTAAGGATTTCACCGAGATCATACTGCTCATTCTCCATAACCATTTTATAAGCCATCATGATTATGAATGCTAAAACTAAGTTAATTCTACTACAATAATGCAATTTGTAACCAAGAATTATGGCCACCAATCTTACATCTTTTTGCTTTATGTCTGTAATGGTCATGGCTCACTTGTCCAATTTAGACTTTGTTAGGGCTTCTACCTCTTTCTTTATATTATTCTCCATAGTAGGTATTTTTATTGCATTTCCCAATACAGTCACCAAATGAATCATTTATCTAGTTATCTTAATAGGCTTATCTCTAATCCAGAAGAATTGATCATGTATTTTGATAAGGATAATTTTGATCCATTCTGGCTCATAAACTCATAAAACTTTATCATCTATTTCATATTTAGGTTTTCTAGCTTTGTGAAATAAGGTTTGAATGTCCCATCATTTTTCAACATGTCATTCATTTCCTTCTGTATATCAGAATCTCCAATTGTCTCCAACTTGCAATGAATGTAACCCCTTATGTCCTCAACATGCGAAACACCATGCAGGGTTTGTGAAAATGAACCTTTGGGATCATCTTCCATTGATTTAAATGGGTGTTTCTTAAATTTGTACCTAGTCCTTTCCTTTACATCACATATCTGAGGTATACTCGTGTTTTTAAACTACTAAAACTGAGAATCAAGCTTGCTAACAAATCTAAATACCTTTTATGCCAAAGTAGGGTTTGCAAATGATGTGACCACTTGACTTTGTCTAAACTCCTTCCAACTATTCTCTCTGATCTTAAAAAGTTCTTGAATGGTTCTAAAAAAATACTAAGTAATCATACTTAAAGCTTGTAATGTATCATTCAAACACAACTCCCAATGTACTTCATAAAGTTGTTTCCTTTCCAGTTAACCAGATTTTAGTTAACCAGATTTTAGGAGATCAAACAATATGACTTTACGGATCATGCGGACACAGATATAGTTTGTACATACATCCCTACACATATAGCTAAGATCACATCAACTCATCCTATATACAAAGGGCTAGATAGTTTACTATTGAATTTATCCAAAACTCCTCCTAACACCATGCTTGTCCATTTATGTTGATGTGGAAATGGTAACATTAGGCAAAGATCCAATAAGATCTACTGACTCTCCCTGATCCTTAGACTCACTCTAATTCTTTACTTTCCATACCTTATAACGACCTTGTTTCCTTATTTTACAAAACATTGGTTGAACTCAACCATGTATTCTTCCATGCTCTTTCCAGCATCACCAATATTCTTCTTAATAACTATAAGTGGTCTTCTATTGTTGAAAGATTCATTGAACATTCAATATTTTCTGTGTCCTTGATGGTTGTATTTGAAACATGTAATAGCTAGTCTATTCTGATTAACTTGCAATCTGCAATTTATAGCAATGTGCTCAAAATTGTTGCATTTGAAACACGTGATCTTTGTAAATATAGTATTTTTGTTTCCACTTGGTTGACTAGCATAATATTGTTTATTCCATGACTGATCTAGTTTTTTTCATTCTTCCTTTTTGTGTCCATATGAATAAAAATTGAAACAATAACCACAAAAGGGTTTGTAAGGGATCTTACCACTTCAATCTTTCTTCATGTGACCAATTTTTTTGTATTCATAGAATCTCCCCTTGAAGGGTATGAACTTCTCTCTATGTTCCTCATTCTGACTAGGTATTTTCTCTTCTTTGTCTTTTGATTTCTCTTCTTGAGATTTGGAACATTAAGATTCATTGAATCCATCTCCTGTCTTATCATCTTTAGCTTTTTGTCTCTCCATATGTTCATCAAGTTTTTCACTGCTCGCATGAAGTTTTTCAATATGATTCTTTGCCTCAACAATCTCTCCTTTAATGATGTAGTTGAACTTTTCTAACTCTTGATACTTGATTATGATATCATCAAGTTCAAGCTGTATTTTTCCCATCTGTACATTTGCACTCTTCAAGGTCTCTTCAAGTCTTCTCTTTTCATCTTTCTCTTGATGAATTTCCTTGGACATATGTAAAGTAGTAACTTCACATTCATGTTTCAATGCTCCCTTTTCATTCTTAAGTTGTTCAATCAGATCTGATGAATCATTTTTAGGTTCCCTTATCTTCTCTACAAGTTTTTTCCTTTTGTTGCTTTAGAGTTCTAGCCGCTCTTTAATATTCTTGATATAATCTTCAGCTGTTCTTATTTTGAACTTTAATTCCACATTATAAGGATTAGCCTTATCTAGGTCTTCAAGTACAACTTCAAGATTTTCTTCCAAACAGCTTGAATCCATCACGATCTCCCTCAAGTTGTAAGGATTTCTCTCCAAGGGCCAAAATTTTTAACACCAATTGTTAGGATTAAGAAATATTGAGAGGGGGGGGGGTGAATCCGTATTGAAACATTTTCTATCAAACTTAAACAATTCAAACTTAACCATGAAATAAATGAAATGAGAAGAACATATGCATAGAGTAAATAACTTATGAAACCATATTTGTTCTCGAGGAAACCCTGGTCAAAGGGAAAACACTGGTGGGTATGGAACCCCAAATTATGCACTAAGTGTATAATGTTCCTATTAGGAGACCTATCCCTATTAGGAGCTGAGTATTACATTTAGTAAAAATCCCTATTAAAGGATAAACCTTATTAGGGGTGTTACAATGGAGCACACTTCTCTACAATGCAAGACTGCCACTTTACAATGAAGTATGACCAAAATATGAACTATACAAGCATCATCTATGCTCAATTAGTTCCAGTTGTAGCTCACAATACCATTTGCAATATTCTAACATCACAATGCATTTTTTGCACTACTCCTCTACACCGCATCTCAAAATCATCTTCACATATATACCCGATCTCAAAAAAATCATATTCGATTGACAAAAACTTCATGAAATGTGTATAACAATGTCTCATAAGAAAATATATCACGCAACCAATCATTCTCCAAGATAGATGAGGACCTATCATAAAAAAAAAATTCTATCACCAAGATGCCACGCACTACACCTTTAAACTTCATGACCTTTCACATACCTTGTATACTCTATCCACTGTACTCACATGCCTTCGTCATAATATAGCTTTTTCTAGACATAATTAAAACTATAGAAAGCATAGCATAAGTTGTAGTATACTCCATATATAATACATCAAAGATTGTATGTCATCATGATGCCTATCCTGTGCTCACCAATTAGAAAAAGTCAATTGTACTCTGTTAAAAATCTTCTGGACATAGGCATTTTTCACTACCAGAGTATCCAAAAATAATCTATATATCCATCAAACATACAAGTAGAATTTGTTGCCTTAAATGGAAACATATACATTATATAATTTCCACCTACCAACACATACTTTATTTTCTGCATATTGATCTTTGTGGGCCTATGAGACAGAATTTATCTAGGTGATACATATTTCATACTGTTTATAGATGACTATCCTAGAATGATGTGGGTAACTTTCTTGAAGGAGAAGTCTGATGTATTTCACAAATTGAAATCTTTCAAGGTGCTAGTTGAGAAGGAATCAAGTAGCATCTAAGTGTTTCAATAAGAAAACTACCAAAATGATTGAGAGTGCACATGTAAAGGTGGATGAATAATCTAAGAAATTTGGTGAACCAAAAGTGCATCAACCAGAAGAACAAAATAGTGTGGTAGAAGTGATTCAACCAACAAAAGAAGAAGCTCCTAGAAATGAACCAATGATACCTAGGTATGTGAAGATGAATAATTATGTTGATCAGATTATAGGTGATAATAATGTAGGTGTTCTAACCAGAAGAAAAATCAGAGAAAGTACTTGTTTGATTTCCAAGTATGAGTCTAAGAAAATGAGGGAAGTAATCAAGGATGAATATTGGATAAGAGATATGGAGGAAGAAATTAATAAAATTGAGAAGAATGATACATGGATACTTGTTCCTCGGCCTGCAGATAAAAATGTGATTGGTACCAAATGAGTTTTTCAGGAACAAACTGAAAGAAGATGGAGACATGATAAAAAATAAGGCAAGGATTGTATGTAAGGGCTATGCACAAGAAGAAGGACTAGACTATGGCGAGACTTTTTCTCTAGAGGAAATATTGGAAGGGGTAATAATTCTACTTTCTTATGCTTCTTATAAAATGTTCAATTTTTTTCAAATGGATGTCATGTTAACTTTCTTGAAAGGAATTCTTGAATAAGAGGTCTACATAGAACAACCTGATGGTTTTGCATTGAAAAAGGACAAGGACATGGTATGCAAGCTACAAAAGAAAATATATGGATTGAAACAAGCTCCAAGGGAAAATTATGAAAGATTACATTCCTATCTTATCCAAATTGGTTTTAGTAGAACAAGTGATGATAGTAATGTGTACCTAAAAGTTGAAGGAGATAAGTTGTTGCTAGCTGGAATACTTATTGATGATATAATCTATGGAGGAAATGATTATCTATGAGTTTGGATTTTGTTGAAGAGATGAAGGAGTTTGAAATGTGAATGATTGGGGAGATCAAATTCTTTATTGGATTGCAGGTTTCACAACTAAAATATGGCATATAT
>MU225431.1:1041971-1053658 GCA_018584345.1 Thuja plicata
ATGAATTTGATGTAGTATATGCTACTTTGTAAAGATCTATGATTGATATATTACAATATGTTGTTTATATTAGACCATACATTGCTCATGCAGTTGGAATAATGGCCATCTTTCAGGTAAATCCTAGGGAATCTCATATGGTTGTAGTCAAGATGATATTCAGGTATTTGATATGAACCATTGATTATGGTCTGTGGTATGCTCATGATGGCGATTTCTCTTTGAATGTTTTTACTGATGTAGACTGGGCAGGAAATATTGATGATAGAAAGAGTACAAGTGGTGGTGTATTTTTTTTAGGTGAAAGACTTGTATCTTGGACAAGAAAGAAGAAAAAATGTATTTGACAATCTACAACAGAAGAAGAGTATGTAGGAGAAGATATAAATTATACAAAAATTGCATGGATGAAGCATATTCTTGAAGGTATCAAAGAAAAGGTGACTGAATGGGTAACTATCTTTTGTGATAATAGAAGTGCAATAAATATTTCCAAGAATCTATTAATGCTTTCTAAGACTAAGAACATTGCAATTAAGTATCATTTTCTAAGAGAGAAAATGCAGGAGAAGGAGGTGAAGTTGGAATATGTACCAACAAAGGATAAAATATCAGATATCTTCACAAATCCACTACCTAAGGATACTTTTGAGTACCTTAGAGGAAAGCTAGGGGTTATGCCCCTACCTGATCAGAACTAAGATGTAGTTGGTGCATCAATCTAGTGGATTTATTGCCATATCTTTCACTGAGGATTGATGTCCATGGGACTACTCCTTAGGGGGAGAAGTTAGAAGGATATGAAGTAAGTTGCAGTATATGAAGACTTGGGCCTATTGCACCTTTCACATTGTTATCAAAGGGGGAGAAGATGATGCAAATAAATTATTACTTAGAATATAATAACCCCTAACACCATACTACCTTTCTCTAGGAGGTGTTCACAAGACAAGGCTCCAAATTCTAAGGTCAATTCACACAAACACTTCCATGAAATAATTCATCCACACTTAGTGATCTATTCTCACCAACTCCATTCACACAAGGATTCAAGGGCTTAGTTAGACATCAACTCACCCTTAAATTTTACCCCTACCAAAATGAATCAAACCCCCATGTTTTTCATTCAAAAATGACCCAAACCACACAACTTATGCATTAGGAAATGTCTTATAAAGTAATTAGGGACAATTGCTTCAATAAGGCCTATTTAGGATTGTAGCCCTATCCCACTAGTTTTTGGGACAAAAATTCAAATTACCTCAAAGAACCTTAAAAAAATTAATATCCTCACACCCTTTATTGAAATACACAATATCCTAGAGGGGATTCTTTTGAACTCCAAAGAAAAGGTTTCAAACTAACAAAAGACCAGAGGCCTAATAGGGCTATTAGGCCTTGGTTTACAAAGGGACCTCCATCTCCACTCTCTCTTCCTCCAATCCAATGATCATTTCTTCGAGGAAAACCCAAAAAATAATTCAACCAAAGTTAGACCTTTTGGTCCCACACACAACTCTCAGAACTTAAACACCTTCATATCATGGTAGGTAGCCACATACAAATATCTACATAGGGCATCAAATTTCCCAATGACCCCTGAACTTTCACATTCCTACCTCTTGCAAAAATAAAATAAATTGGAACTAATTGAATTCCACAAAGAATCATCAATTTTTTAATGATGGAAGTGCAAGTTAGAGCCATTTTGAGGCCAAACCCTTATTTTGAAGGGTTTATGAGAGAGACACAGTCCAGTGAGATGAAAAATTGAATAAATTTTAACTTGTTTGCTTCAACACTCCACACAAAATTATAATGAAAGGAAACCAAATTAAGAGACTTTATAAATCAATTAGAGGTCACCATACATCTGTACATGCTCGAGAACATCCAATTTACAGGAAATTTGAATCAATTTTATTGCTTGCAATTACACCAGTCTGTACAATCCTCCCCCAACCATTGGAAATGGTTATTTTGAGGTACATATACTTTCCAAAAATGGTTCATAACCACCATTTTTAAGTTAGATTCATTTGGAGGAAAGTTTCATTATTGCAATAAAATATTGTCAATATTTTCAAAATGGAAGATTTGCATTTTTTATAACTTTTACACAATTGTAAGAAAAGTTGCACTATCCAAAAAACTTGAACCCTCTTGACCATAGATTGGTTAAACATTATTTAAAACATGTCAATAAATCCTAAAGGACCTAAAATCCCTTAGGAATCAACATTATTTCCTCTTGGCTCTTATGTCTTTGGTGGTTTATAATGCACCTATCCATGTTACCGAGTTACACAAATAGGGGATCATTATTACAATCATGAAAATACACATAAAAGAGGACATACCACACTCTATCCTTCATCCTCATGATAAGAGATGGGTGCTCCTACACTATATGTCTTAATGTAGTATTAATTTCTTGGTCCACCATAAATGGATCTTCCTATAGCTTTGGCCAAGTCATTAAACCGTAAGAATAAAAACAAAACAACATCAAAACTGATTTAAACTGTTCTTTGTTTCTAAGTTGCTTGAAACTAAACAATTATATGTCTTAATGTATTTTCCCTGTAGGTATTTGAACACTGGAGACCTAAATGGAATGGATTGGAAACCTCTAGGATGTGATGTATCAATCAGGAAAGGCTGGTTTTGGAACTTAGATCAGGAACCCAAATCACTAAGCCAATTGTATAAGATTCGGTTTTCTTTATTTTCCAACACATACTTTATTTGGTGTATACTGATATTTGTGGACCTATGAAACAGAGAAGCTATCTAGGTCATATATATTTCATATTGTTTACTAATGACTATTCTAGAATGATGTAGGTAACTTTCTTGAAGGATAAGTCTGATACATTTCACAAATTGAAATCTTTCAAGGTGCTAGTTGAGAAGGAATCAGGTAGCATCTAAGTGTTTCAATAAGAGAACTAACAAAATGATTGAGAGTGCATATTTAAAGGTGGATGAATATCCTAGGAAATTATGTGAACTGAAAGTGCATTAACTAGAAGAACAAAATCATGTGGAAGAAGTGATTCAACTAACAGAAGAAGAAGCTCCTAGACATGAACCAATGACACCTAGGCATGTGAAGATGAATAATTATGCTGATAAAATTATAGGTGATAATAATGTAGGTGTTCTAACCAGAAGAAAACTCAAAGAAAGTACTTGTTTTATTACAAAGTATGAGTCTAAGACAATGAGGGAAGCAATCAAGGATGAATATTGGATAAGAGCTATGTAGGAAGAACTTAATAAAATTGAGAAGAATGATATATGGATACTTGTTCCTTGACCTGTAGATAAAAATGTGATTGGTACCAAATGAGTTTTTCAGGAACAAACTGAAAGAATATGGAGACGTGATCAGAAATAAGGCAAGGATTGTATGTAAGGGCTATGCACAAGAAGGACTAGACTATGGAGAGACTTTTTCTCTAGAGGAAATATTGTAAGGGGTAATAATGCTACTTTCTTATGCTACTTATAAAATGTTAGATTTTTTTTCAAATGGATATCAAGTTAACTTTCTTGAAATGAATTCTTGAATAAGAGGTCTACATAGAACAACCCGATAGTTTTGCATTGACAAAGGACAAGGACATGGTATGCAAACTATAAAAGGAAACATATGGACTGAAACAAGATCCAAGGGAAAAGTATTAAAGATTACATTCCTTTCTTATCCAGATTGGTTTTAGTAGAACAAGTGATGATAGTAATGTGTACCTAAAAGTTGAAGGAGATAAGTTTTTGCTAGCTGGAATATTTATTGATGATATAATCTATGGAGGAAATGATTAGATGAGTTTGGAATTCACTGAAGAGATGAAGAAGGAGTTTGAGATGTGAATAATTGGGGAGATCAAATTCTTTATTGGATTGTAGGTTTCACAACTAAAGTATGGTATATATATATATCAGTCAATTGAAATATGTAAAAGAAGTGCTTAAGAATTTTGGTATGGATGGATCCATACCTGTTGGAACCCCCATGGTAATAGGATTTAAATTTTCTAAGGATGATGAATTTGATGTAGTAGATGCTACTTTTTACAAATCTATGATTGATATATTACAATATGTTGTTCATAGTAGACCATACATTGCTCATGCAGTTGGAATAATGGCCATATTTTAGGTAAATCCTAAGGAATCTCATATGGTTGTAGTCAAGAGGATATTCAGGTATTTGATATGCACCATTGATTATGGTCTGTGGTATGCTCATGATGGCGATTTCTCTTTGAATGTGTTTACTAATGTAGATTGGATAGGAAATATTGATGATAGAAAGAGTACAAGTGGCGGTGTATTCTTTTTAGGTGAAAGACTTGTATCTTGGACAAGAAAGAAGAAAAAATGTATTTGACAATCTACAACAAAAGAAGAGTATGTAGGAGAAGATATAAGTTATAAAAAAATTGCACGGATGAAGCAGATTCTTAAAGGTATCAAAGAAAAAGTGACTGAGTGGGTAACTATCTTTTGTGATAATACAAGTGCAATAAATATTTCCAAGAATCTATTAATGCTTTCTAAAACTAAGAACATTGAAATTAGGTATCATTTTCTAACAGAGAAAGTACAGGAGAAGGAGGTGAAGTTGGAATATGTACCAACAAAGGAGAAAATATCAGATATCTTCACAAGTCCACTACCTAAGGATACTTTTGAGTACCTTAGAGGTAATCTAGGGGTTATACCCCTACCTGATCAGAACTAAGATGTTGTTGGTGCATTAATCTATTGGGTTTATCTCCATATGTTTCACTGAGGATTGATGTCCAGGGGACTACTCCTTAGGGGGAGCAGTGAGAAGGAGATGAATAAAGTTGCAGCATATGAAGAATTGGGCCTATTGCGCCTTTCACATTGTTGTCAAAGGGGGAGAAGATGATGCAAAGCCCTTATTACTTAGAATATAATAACCCCTAACACCCTAATACCTTCCTCTAGGTGGTGTTCACAAGACAAGGCTCCAAATGCTAAGGTAAATTCACACAAACACTTCCATGAAATAATTCATCCACACTTAGTGATCTCTTCTCACCAACTCCACATAGAAGGATTCAAGGGCTTAGTTAGAGATCAAATTACCCTGAAATTTTACCCCTACCAAAATCAATCAAATCCCCATGTTTTTCATCCAAAAAATGACCCAAACCGCACAACTTATGGATTAGGAAATGTCTTATAAAGTAATTAGGGACAATTACTTCAATAAGGCCTATTTAGGCTTGTAGCCCTATCCCACTAGTTTTTGGGACACAAATTCAAATTACCTTAAAGAACCTAAAAAAAAAAAGTAATATCCTCACACCCTTTATTGAAATACACAATATCCTATAGGGGATTCTTTTGAACTTCAAAGAAAAAATTTCAAACTAACAAAAGACCAGAGACCTAATAGAGCTATTAGGCCTTGGTTTACAAAGGGACCTCCATCTCCACTCTCTATTACTCCAATCCAATGATCATTTATTTTAGGGAAACCAAAAAAATAATCCAATCCAAAGGTAGAACTTCTGGTTCCACACACAACTCTCATAACTTAAACATCTTCATATCATAGTAGGTAGCCACATACAAATATCTACACAGGGCATCAAGTTTCCCAATGACCCCTGAACTTCCACACTCCTACCTCTTGGAAACATAAAATAAATTGGAACTAATTTAATTCCACAAAGAATCATCAAATTTTTAATGGTGGAAGTGCAAGTTAGAGCCATTTTGAGGCCAAACCCTTATTTTGGAGGGTTTATGAGAGAGACACAGTCCAGTGAGATGAAAAATTGAATAAATTTTAACCTTGTTTTCTTCAACACTGCACACCAAATTATAATGAAAGGAAATAATATTAAGAGACTTTATAAATCAATCAGAGGTCACCATACATCCGTTCATGCTCGAGAACATCTAATTTGCAGGAAATTTGAATCAATTCAATTGCTTGCAATTACACCAGTTTGTACAATCCTCCCCCAACCATTGGAAATGGGTATCTTGAGGTACATATACTTTCCAAAAATGGTTCATAACCACCATTTTAAAGTTAGATTCATTTGGAGGAAAGTTTCATTATTGCAATAAAATGTTGTCAATATTTTCAAAATGCAAGATTTGCTTTTTTGACAACTTTTACACAATTGCAAGAAAAGTTGCACTATCCAAACAAATTGACCCCTCTTGACCATATATTGAATAAAAATTATTTAAAACATTTCAATAAATACTAAAGGACCAAAAATCCCTCAGGACTCAACATTATTTCCCCTTGGATCTTATGTCTTTGGTGGTTTATAATGCACCTATCCATGTTATAGAGTTACACAAATAAGGGATCATTATTAAAAACATGAAAACAAACATAAAAGAGGACATCCCACACTCTATCCTTCATCCTCATGATCAAATATGGGTGCTCCTATACTACACTCCCCTGGAGAAAATATCTCAAGCCCTCTTGAGATTAGTTGATGGAGATCTACACCATGGTTCATAATTTGTTGTTGTTTCCATCATACTGCCTTTGAATTAGGTTTGTCTTTCCAGTGAACCATATATTCCTTTTACTCCCTATGCCTAGTCTTCTTTTCTATCCTAGTGTCTAAGATCTTATCTAGTATTGGTGGATCATTCTTTGGTATTTCATCATCAACAATGACTTCTTGTATAGAAGAGCTATCACCTACATCCACATCACTTTTTTTGTGGTTAGATCACAAACATTAAATATAGGAGAAAAACCAAGATCATGAGGGAGTTGTATTTCGTCAACATTCTGCCCACACTTCCTAAGGATCTGATAGGGTCCTATCTTTTTTTGCATGAGCTTTGTGTATTTCCCCTTTGGGAGTCTCTCCTTCTTCAAGTTGACCCACACTAAGTCTCCAACAACAAACTGAACATCCTTCTTCTTTTTGTCAGCATATTGTTTGTATTTATCAGCATATTGTTGTAACTGATTTCCCTATAAAGTCCCTCAGTAATGATTTGTTCTCATTAATGATTTGTTCTCATTGAGAACAATCACAAATTTCCCTATAAAGTCCCTCAAGACTTCATTCATGAGACTTTAAATGTACTAGGGGGATTGGAAAATCCAAAAGGCATGACCTTCCACTCATATAAGCCCTCATTTGTTTTAAAGTTCATCTTACACTCATCCCATGGCCTTATCCTAATTTTATGATATCCACTTTTTAGATCAATTTATGAAAATTACTTAGCACCCCCGAAACAGTCAAGAAAATATTCAATTCTTGGAATGTGAAAATGATACCCAGTTTTTATTTTTTTGATGGTTCTTGAACCTATACAAATCCTCCAAGTTCCCTCCTTCTTAGGTACAAGGACTTTAGGTGCTGCATAAAGGCTTAAAAATTTCCCAATGAGTCCTAATTCTAGTAACTCCTCAATTTGTCCGGCCATCTCTTCATTATGTTGGGGTGTAAGCTTGTATGTTTCCTTGTTAGGAAGTGTAGACCCATGGATGAAGTCAATAAAATTACTTATGTATCTAACAAGAGGTAGAGACCTTGGAATTCTATCTGAAATGATTTCCTAATACTATTCTAGTAACTATTGTACTGTAGGATCTACTAACCTTTCTCTCTTTGGTTTGTAATCTCCTTCTTCAGCCACTACTATGGCTCTTGGGATAGGTATTAGTGCAAGACATAATTCTTCTTTACCAACTTCCTTCATAAATTCTTTTCCTTCCATCCCTAGCAATTTATCTTCCTTTCCTTTAGGTTCTACTTCATCTTGCATCAGAGGTAGTAGTTCAATCACATTTCCATCTTTTATTATGGAGTATGTATTTATAAAACCATCATGGTATTCTTTGAGATCAAATTTCCATGGTATTCCAACTAGGAGATGTAAATTATCCATTTTTTCCACATCAAACAATAGTCTATCTTTATAAGACCCTATTTGAAATTACACCCAAGCTTGTTCTTCTATAATTGCTTTCTGAACTTGGGTTAGCTAAAAGACCTTATAGGAAGAAGGGTGAGAAATTATTTTCATTTTAATTTTTTATACCATCTCTAGGGATACAAAAAATTTAGTAGACCCAGAGTTAATCAACACTTTTTAAATCTTACCTCCTAATTTGCAAGTTGTCTTGAAGAGTGAATTTCTTTGTGGAGGCTCTTTGACTGGCATCTTCATTGTAGTTACTACCCTTCTGATCATCAAAGCCTCTCCCCTCTTAGAGTAGCCATATGCACCAGGAGAATTCACACTTTGGTATGATGCAATTCTTTGATAGTCTGATTCTTGAACCAAATTTGTCCTCCTCTCTCCCACTAAGCTTGTAATTTCCTTCTATGGACATCTATTTTACATGTGTCCTTCTTGGTTATAGTTGAATCATCTTATGGGTCCTCTCCCTTGTGTTCTTCCTCTAAACTTTGGTCTCCTTCCTCTGAAATTACCCCTATTTTTGAAACCATTATTATCACCTTCACCTCTGTGTTGATCCTGATTTGAGTCTCCTTGGGAGCAAAATCCATTCCCTCTTCCTCTAAAGGGATTCCTTCCTCTTTGGTGTCTGCCTCTTCCTCTTCCATTTTGATCTTGTCTCCTTTTAAACTTATCTTTAACCTTATAAGCCAATTGATGACACTTCTACACTGTCCCGTGGGTAATAAAATCCAATTCTTCTTGAACAGAGAATTTTAAACCATTCATATATCTCGCTAACTTTTCTCCTTCTGTCTCCTTTGTCTTGGACTTCATACACAACTTCATGAACTCCTCCGTGTATGTGTTTGCATCCATATCCTTTTTCCTATGGTTCTTCCTTCTCCTATGCAATTTCATCTCATAATGTTTAGAAACATATGAGTCTTTCACCAAAATTACCATCCTCTTCCAAGTAGATACCCTACTTTTTCCATCCTTCTCTCTTAAATAAAACTCCACCATGTCAAAGAAGATCCCTTCAACTTTGACTTTTCTATCTTCACCTTCTGGTGCTCAGGAATTTTTTCACATTCAAATAATCTTGTGAGGGAATCTATCCAATACATGAATAATTCTTGATTCATTCTCCCACTGAATATAGGCAGTTCCAACTTACCATCCATAATTCTCCTCTCTATGGAATTTAGGTCATTCAGGAGGGGTCTCTGGTCTGCAAGAACTTCCTCTTCTAACTTCCTTGGGATCTCTTCCTCTTCATTCCATTCTCCATCTTGTCCAGAGTCTCCACCACCCCTACCTCTCATTTGGACCCTCGTCTATTCCATCTCTTCTCTAATCTTCCTATTCTCTACCATTTGTTCTCTAACAAGCTTTGCAAGTTCCACATTAGTCATTTGTTAGGAATAAGGTGTCTCAACCTTGGATAATTCCTATTCTTATTATTTGTTTTGAAAAATGTATTTCTTGCAAATAATGTTGATGTGTCGGCATCTTGAATTGTGTGTAAGGAGATCATGGCTAAAACGGTTATGACGAATTCCTATGACACGTAAGAGCTATGTTAGGAAGATTCAATGACAGGTGAAGACATGTGGCAATTGATAAATGTGAGTACTGTACACTCTTCCCCAATACGGTTATCGTTAGGAGTAGCCCTAAAAACTGAAGCGCATGATATAAGTGTTTTTTAGGGTTGCTAAGATAAGAGATGCGAGTGTATTGTTGGAACGGTTTATGCTGCCGTGATTTGTCTTCAAGGGTTTTGAAATCTTCTGAAAGAACTTGCATTGCAAGTGTATTGTAACTGTAATAGTTTTGGATCAATACATTGTGCAGGTTTTGGAGTGCTGGGGTTTTTTACCGAAAGGTTTTCCCCAGGGTATATCATTGTGTCATTCTCTGTTTTCTGTATGCATGGTATGTGGCTGCAATATCTTTGTTAAAGTAGTTAACGAATCTATAATTGTAAGGATTTAAAAGAATTTGCAAAATACTTTCCTATAGAGATTAGCGTAGGAAGCTGTTTCCGCACCTGAGTTTCCTTACATCATTCACTATGGAAGTTCATCTTCTTATGCCATGTATTCTCGTTCAACCTATTCTACCCAAGGGTTCCTTTCCCTCTTTGTGATACCACTTGAATACTTGGTCCTATTGCACCTTTCACATTGTTGTTGAAGGGGGAGAAGATGACGCAGATCCCTTCTTACTTAGAATTTAATAACACCTAACAACCTACTACCTTCCTCTAGGTGGTGTTCACAAGAAAAGGCTCCACATGCTAAGGTCAATCCACACAAACACTTCCAAGAAATATTCCATCCACACTTAGTGATGTCTTTGTTAGAATGAATTTAGAATAACTAAGAGGGGAGGGGTGAATCAGTTATCCTCAGGTCTAGATGTAGCAAATAAAAACTTTATGTATTTCAGATCTACTCGGGAGTAGTAGCATATGTTAAAAAATTTAATTGATGCAATTTACTGTCTAATGAAATTAGCTTGTAGAAACATAACAGTAAAACAAACCATAAGCATTCACACAAGTTGACACAAGTATTTAACGTGGAAACACAATATGGGAAAAAACCAACAGTAACATGCTACCAGGTTTTCACTCTTCTGAAGTGAGATTTGTGAGGAGACAACCTTGTTAAAGGTTACAATAACACACTATTAGGTGTGATCTGGTTAAAGGATTTAATCACCCTATTAGGAGTGGCCTTATAAGAGGACTTAGAACATTCCACCTGCATGTCACCTTGTTAGAGGATTTATACAAATGACTATTAGGTCAACCTTGTTAAAGGATTTTAACTGATACAATGGTTAGAAAGTAATCAATAGCTATGATCTGATACATACAACTTACTTTGAAAATTTAGATCCAATTATAGCTCTGATGTTAACTTACTGGATATCTTGCATTGTCATTTCAACCTTATGATCTTCTTGGAAATCCATCAAGAAATCACACATGCAACTCTCTGCTTCTGCATCTAGCCTTCTTTGATAGATCATGCCAAATAGTAAATCAACTATGCAAACCTTTTGCATACATACATGTACTTCCACATTCAACAACACACTTCTACATCACATCATGAATAACCCCTTTAGGTTATCATATACCTCTCTGTCTGGGTTAGATAAATATTTTTCCGCTTAAACAAGATCGTAGATCTTAGGTTAGGTCAGATCCAACGGATCATTCCATCTTTGCATTACATTTAATTCTCCAAAGTATTCTCTAATTAAATCTTGAAACCATGCATTAATTACGGTTACCCATACATTAAATGACATGGATCAATCTTTAATTCACATTACATATCCCAATAAAATTAACTTAGTCAACCAGAGATCTCAAATATCATCATTAATCTAATTACTGTAAGTTGGCCAACATCACTGTTTTCACTCAACAATTTCATTGGTGCTCCACATTGAACAACTTTTCTCGTCACAAACAACTTTTCTCAGCACAAGCAACTTTGCTCGACACAAGCAACTTTTCTCAGCACAAGCAACTTTGCTCAGCACAGAACAACGAGAAAAACTGTCTTTGAAAGATAAACAACTAATTACTTTTCCAGAGTACCAACTGATCAAGTACCCTTTTATTTTCCTTAACTCAACCATTCACTTGGTCTTCTTGTTAAATCTTCTTCATCAACAATAGATATGGTACTCAAATAGATAACAATAGTCTCACCAGT
>MU225431.1:1082087-1095214 GCA_018584345.1 Thuja plicata
AGCTTGTTTTTAAGCCAAAATGTTTATTATGAAGTCTTATAAAGTTGTTTTTGAGTAAGAGGGCATTTTGTAAAAGTAATCCTATTTTATTTTGTAATCTGAAAATCAACTATGTTTTAGAGATGTAATTATGTAAATACTAAAGAGAAATTTCTTTTTATCGATGTTGTTTAAATAATAATGAAGGTTAAAATATGTTCCAAATAGAATAAAGTTGAATAGATTAAGTTCAAAGAAAAGTATATTTTTAATAGATTAAGGTTCAAATAAGCCATATTCCTAATTTATGTTTGTGTTTATTCAATTTAAAGATAATTTTATGCCATTAATGAAGAGGCAAAGTTATTTACTTTAAGGGTGAGATTGTGACTATCTTCTTTTAAAAAGTCATAGAATACTTGGATTAAGAAAGATAATATAATAGGTTTTCAATCTATTTAAATTGTAATGTTGTAAAAGGGGTTTTAAAAGAAAAACTAATATTTCATCTCCTATAGTTATTATAACATGTTTAAATGAAAGTTTTAAGTTCTTTAGGTTAAGGTTCTAGTGCCCATATTTTGGGGCATGACACTAGGAGTAGGTGGCATGCATCCATTGGGAGTACATCACATAATATTCTGTCCATATACTTCCCTATTGAAAAATTCACCCATGCTTGCTCATTAACAAGAACATGCTGACCCTTATTCAACCATGTTACTCGGTATGGATTTGTATGGAGTATTTTTCTCAATCCTAACTTGCGGACTGCCTCCTCTGAGATAATGTTATCAATAGACCCTGAGTCTATGATCATCTTTCAAACTTTTCCAAGAATCTTGCAGTTTACTCTGAATAGTGCCCTCATTTTCTTGGCTTCTTCTTTGACCGACTCTTTAATGAGTATTCTCCTAATCATAAGATTCTCCCCACTTTCTGAATCAAGGTTGATTTTAGGGGCTTTACCACTATTATTATCCTCTTGAGCAATGTAATTTACTCTTTTTTCACCATGTGAGATAGAAGTTTTATATGGGCATCTATAGGCTGGATGGCCTAGTTGATTGCAATGAAAACACTTCATGTTTGCAAAGTGTGAGGCTCTACCTGAACCTCCAAATCTACCTCATCCACCACCTTGGAATCCTCTTCCTCTACTCATGCTTCCTCTACCATTGGTCTCATTGACTATCTTATTCAATTTAGCTTCACCTTGGGACCTATAGTCAATGCCCCTACCTGTAAAGCTGCCTCTTCCTCTATTTTCTTTACCTCTACCTCTTCCTCTTGAGGTCTGATCATGCTTCCTCTTTCTCTTTTCTTCTATTTTAAGATCCATTTGATAGCATTGTCTCACACTTGTTAAAGTAGCAAGACTCATCTCCTTTTGTATAGACCACTTGAGCCCATTTTGATATCTAGCCAATCTAATGCTTTCATCCTCCACTATCTTGGACCTTAAACATAACTTCTAAAACTCCTCTATATATGCTTGGATTTCAAGGTCTTTTTGTCTGAGGTTTTGTCTCTTTCTATGCATTTGAACCTCATAGTCATCCGGGAGATAATTTTGTTTCAACTTAGCCAACATACCCTTCCATGACACAATAGGACTCTTGCCCTCTTTCTCCCTTTCATTCTAAACATATTTCCACTAGGATAGGACTCTTTCCCTCTTTCTCCCTTTCATTCTAAACATATTTCCACTAGGTAAGTGCTGGTCCTCTTAATCTAGACTTATCCACCTTGATTTTTTGAGCATCATTCACCCCATCACATTCAAAATGATTTTCAAGGCTGTCTATCCAGTCTAAAACCAAACCAACATCCATTTTTCCACTAAATAGTGGCACACCCTCCAATGCTTTACCACTCAAGGATTTAAGTGCCTTTAAGAAGGGTTCCTCTGGTAAGACCAGATCAGGGGTAGGTGTTTCTTCATCTAGGTCCCACTCCTTCTCCTTAGCTTCTTTTTCCTCTTTCTAATCTACCTTGTCCTTTACACTATCTACCTTAGCTCAGACTTCATCCAAGAGTTGCTCCATTTGAGCCAATCTCTCTCTCAGCAACCTATTATCCTCTTCTTTTTCTTCCACTTTCTTGGCCAATTCAGCATTGGTCACCATCCTGCTAGATGCACTAGATTCCTCACTTGAATCTTTGGTCTGCAACATCCACTAGCTGCAGTACTTCTTCTTCCCAATTCTTGAACTTGGGCTCTGATACCACTCTGATAGGGAGCCTCCTTGGTCAACTTCTGAGTTTTCTTGAAACTCTTCTTAGGCCTCTACTAGGACCTCTAGGGCTTCCTCAATCCACCCCTTCTCACTGGAAAGTTTCAATCCTTCTCTCCAACCAAGAATTCTTCCTATCTTGTCAAGGTCACCATTCTTGTGTTCTACAAGAACTTCTCAAATCTACACCTTCCAAGCCTTAACCATGAAATGGAGTTGTAGGAGGTCAAGGGATTCATGTCACTATAATCTTGATTCCAATTTATGGTCTCAACTTATCAGGATTGGTCATGTACCAATCGAGTTCTAAATTCCTACTATTTAGGCCTTGTAGCCTTTTTCCAAATTAAGCCTCCTAAAAAGTAGGACATCACCTTTTTTGTGTAAAAACTTCAAAGTACCCCCAAATATTTTGTGACAATATTCAAGTAAAGCAAAAACCCATAAGGATTTTCTAGGTCTCTTGGTCTGACACTGTCCGTACACCCTGTTTCCAAAATATGGCACATTTCTTATTTTTAGACCAATTTTGGGTCTTTGGGGTCAAAACTTGGAAAAATGAGTTCATGGGAACTCCTCCACATTTCTAAGTACCTAAATAACATAACCCATCACATCTATGGCCTTCTTGGCTCATGAAAACACCCCCTACAATTTTAAAACTAACTGTCACTTGCTCTTCCTAATCGGGCTATGCATTGAGCTCACCTAGGGAAAGTTATTAAAAATACTTGCAAGATTTTCCAGAGCTCCTCCTTCCATATTCCTGAAGCTCCATGGACCTAGTCTCCATTCCTAGGTGGCCATACAAAACCAATGGAGGGAAGTGGAGTTAGGTCCACATCTTTTCTTCTTGGTCAAATTTGGACAGCAAATAGTCCAAAACAAGAAGAATTTACAAACTATAATAAAAAAGCAACTAAAAATCAAACTAACTATTGAAAAATATTTTTAACATGCACAAAAATGGTATCCAATAGTCACAGTCCCTACTCTAATCCTTTCAACACAAGGAAAAACAAAAATGCTTCAAATCTGTTGTTCTCTCATAAAAACTCTTGGCTCCAAAGTTCAATCCGTACAAAAATGAATTCTCACCCCACAAGTTAGGGTTTTTCCACCTTATATATGCCTAACACACATGTTCCACCCCTTGGATGGGTTCAGAAACCATTAGAACATTGAAATCCTCTAGACAACAAAATGTTGTCAGCAACTTTTAAAAGTTGCTAATGTTGCATATCAACATTTTACATCTTATTTGCAACTTACACTTTTTAAGTGTTTCTCCACCAATCTAACTTATCTAACCTTATCTAGACCACCTAGGGTATCCAAGGACCCTAAGAACCACTATGACATCACTCTTCCCTTTGATGACATCATCAAGTATAGTCCACTAATAAAGAGCCAAAAAGAGCTATTTTAACCAAACAGAAGCATAAAAATGAAATCTAACTAAAACACTCTTGGTCAACATGACCTTATGTATTTACATTGCCCTACAAGAGGGTCTTACACACACTAGCACACCCAAAATGACAAGAGACCACCAAACTTGCTAGCATCTCAAGGGTGCTCCTGCACCACCAACCTTATCAATCTATCCCACAGCTAAGTAGAAGAAACTAGATCTAAACTTGTGCTCACAAGCCACCAAGTAATTTTACACATTTCTATCTTACCCACTTACTACTATCTAAACCACTTTACAAATTTTTAGCTTATGCCCCCATTACCCTAAAACATCAACCTAGACTCTCTTTTATAAACACAACCACAAGTTGTCTTGTAATTCATTATGAAATGACCTAGTCGACCATTAAAATCCATGATGAACAAATATTAGATGAGCCAGCTAGCTACAAATAGCCACCAAATACATAGAAGAAAAAAACAATAGAGATTTAGGTCCACACAAGATCCAATGCATCAAATCTACATGCCTCAAAACTCAACACAATCCCAATGACCCCCTCAATTCACAGATGCAATCTCTAATGCCTTCCCAATCCAAAAACATAAGTCGGTGAACTCCAACAACCTAGACTACTTGGTGAAAGGAACAACCGAGCTGAAATCCACTTAATAGACACCACCGAGTAATATGCTACCGAGAAAGACACCACTGAGATTAACATACTAAACAACTAGAACTGAGCAGTGTAACTCTGAGCAGAATACCACCAAAAATTGAACACCGAGTCTAGACATTACTGATTAGTGCACATCCAAGCACCACCAACTCTTCAACTGAGTTTACTACAAAAACCAAAACATATTTTTAGTGACACAGGATTGTGAACTACTCCAGGATGCTCCTACATCAGACACCCCAAGTGCGAAAAGATGTTCTCAGTAGATGGATGAACATCCTTCAGGATTCAACACATAGATCCCAAACTGGTTCCTAATATACATTTCCTCCAAGTCCTCAATCAAAACACTCTTGCCTTTACTCCGCTTCTCCAAAATCTTTCCCACAACAGACAACTAATTGCCTCGCCTCCTCACATCTTTCCTCAGGTTACTACAGGTTTTTTTCCACTCTGATCTCAAACCCTCTAAACTTCCTCCAGCTCAACCCTACCACCGACGCTTAGATTCTTCCTACCAAGCTCTGTATCCTTCAAAGGAATCAGGGAAAAATTTCTTCCATCCTTCTCAATGGAAACACATTCTTCATACTCGCAAGGTCTACCAAGAAAAACATGACAATAACTCATCTCTACAATGTCACATAATACTTTATCTATATACGAACCAATGTAAAAACTCACCGTGCACTATTCTTTCACCTCTACTACATGGCCATCTTGTAACCAAATTATCCTATAAGGAAAAGGATGTCTCAACCTTTTCAAACCAAGTTTTTGAACCAGCTCCTCAACAACTAGGTTATCAGTACTTCCTCCATCAACAATCACCTTACACTTTTTACCACCAAACATTCACACAGTCCTGAACAAGTTCTTCCTCTGACAAGAATCAGCTTTCTTTGAAGGTAGAAAATTTCTTCTAAGAAAAAGATTCACACCCTCCACCTCAGGTTCATTCTTAGCAACCTCATTCATCATAGAATTTCAGTGACTAGAGACCTTCTTATCTGAATTGGGACATTCAAATGACCGATTTCCTTCTTCACCATAGTCATCTCCTTCTGTTTCAGATTCTGCAATTTCTTAAGTAACTCAAGTTCATAGTTGGCAAAGATGAAATTAGCTTTTAGCTTTATCACCATCAACCTCAACCAATTGATCTTTATCTCACCTTCTTCTCGGTTCCTCTACAACTCTTTTCACCATAAAGAAGCATGCCCTTTCAAATTAGTCTATGCCAACCTCACTCTAATCAAATCTTCAATGTCTTCCAGCTCAAAGTAGTCTTCTAACTCACCGATGTAATCAGTCAGATCCTTGGGTCTTAATGTACATGCAAAATTTGACACCTCCATTTGGTAGCTTGTACTCAACCAAGCTCCAGATCTCTACAACCGATCATATCTATCTCCTCTTGATCTCTCCATCTGATCAGCTTGGTCATCTCTACTAGATCTAGTAGCTTCAAAGTCTTCAACAGATTCTTCATAACCATCATTCATTCTTGGACCTCTATGTAACCCAACATTTGTGATACCTTCCATGATTTCATTCTTCATTGTCGCCATCTCAGATCTAAATCTCTCTCTTATCCTTGCTTCTACCTCCTTAAAAAGATCTACAATCACCCTAGGTTCCAATATTCTCAGAGGCATCTCTCCAAATCTTTGAAAACCCTAAGCTCCATAAGAAATGAACCAGCTCTGATACCACTTGAGGCAGTCAAGCTTGGAGGATCCAATAAAGGACTATCCAAACTTGTAGCCAACAACAAGAAAAACACAGCGGAAACAAAATGACATAAGATATAACAATATCAACTTTATATTATCTCATAATTCCCACTACATACAACATGCTGGGCTATAAGGCCTTCCCGATTAGGGCCAATTACATTAATAGAATCAACAAGATCTCATAGGATCCAGCCTTATCAATCTATCCTACAACTAAGTGGAAGAAACCAGATCTGAACCTGTGCTTACAAGCCACCAAGTAATATTACAAGTTTCTATCTTACCCACTTACTACTATCTGCAACACTTTACAAATTTTCAGCTTATCCCTCCACTACCCTAAAACATTAACCTAGAATCTCTTTTATACACACAACCACAAGTCATCTTATAATAAATTATTAAATGACCCAGTTGGCCATTACAATCCATGATGAACAAATATTAAATGAGCCAGTCAACTAAAAATAACCACCAAATACATAGAAGAAAAAACCAACACAAATTCAGGTCCAGAGAAGATCTAATGCATCAAATCTATATGCCTCAGAACTCAGCACATTCCCAATGACCCCCTCAAATCAGGGATGCAATCTCCAATGCCTGCCCAATCCACAAACAAAAGTTGGTGAACTCCAACAACCAGTCAAAAAATAGGAACACAGAGACCCAGACTACTCAGTGAAAGGCACAACCAAGCTAAACTCCATCGAACAGACACCACCAAGTAATATGATATCGAGCAAGACACTATCAAGTTGAACATACTGAACAACTACCACTGAATAGTGTAACTCTAAGTAGAATACCACCAAAAAATAAAAAATGACTCCAGACATTACCGAGTAGTGCAACACCTAGCACCACCAAGTCTTCAACCAAGTTTACTACAAAAACCAAAATCAAACAAAAACATATTTTTGGTGACATGGGATTTCCAACTACCCCAAGATGCTCCTGCATCACATGTTTATCTTATGTATAATGTGAGGTATGATTGATTGAAGGATGACATGACAACAAGAAGAATAGGATGAAGCCAAGGAGGAATTATTTGATGATTGTGTCAAATAGGTTTGGATTCAGGTGTTGTAGTTTAGGATATGTTATCTTGAGTATTCTATAAGGTTTTTTTTTAACCCACATCATGATTAGGTGATCGAAAGACCAGGTTTTGATTTGCAAAAGATCGTTTAGTAAAAATTAAAATTTCTTAGAATAATCAGTCACATCCTCAACCTGTGATAATGCATTGTGTTGCGATTAGTGATTATGTGTTCTAGGGATTGTAGTGATGTTGCATATCAACATGGACTGATGATTTGACATTTTTATGATCATTATGTTCAAATTTCTTGAAGTTGTGCAAGAACATTGGATAGTGTCTTGTGGTTTGACTTTTCTCTGTCAAATTGATGTGTAATGAATCTAGATGCCTACCTGGACTTTAAATTTAATTGGAAATTAGTAATAGGTTTTAGGGTTTAATAATTGAGTGGGAATGTTTCTAATGATGTATTAGGTCATGTTTTAGGTGGTGGCTGTCTAATGAGATTGAAATGTATTTATATATAAAATGATGTATTATCAGGAGTGTGTGGAATAAAAATATTGTGAATGCAGTTGTGTGATCATAGGGTTTGGATAGTCTGCATTTGAAGTAGAGATTGAGCTTGAACTAGATCTGTACTAGCAGAGGAGAAGTTGTGTTTTGTGAGATCACTTTCACTTGTTGATTACTAATAGTTTATGCAAGAAAATCCCTTAACCACGTATATCCTAACATGTCTGAATTGTAAATTCTTTAACCAGGTGACTCCTTAACTAGGGTTTGAAATCCCTTAACATGGTTACTCCTAACAGGGCTAGAGGTAAATCCCTTGACCGGGGCTCCTAATAAGGTCTTTCTCTTAACTGGGCATTTGTAAAGCTCCTAACATGGCTAAGCTCTTAACTAGGCATACTTCAAAAGAGTACAAAATTATTTAAGGGTGCCATTCCCAAATGTGGTTTTTCCCAGTTAGGTTTCCACAAGAAAAATATTGGTATTATTGTGTTGCATGGTTGTGGTTGTTTATCTTCATTGGTTTGTTTATTAATTTAATTAATGCTTATTGATGCAAGTTGTTGAATGGTTTGTGAAAAGTTTGATATGTTAGATTATTGATTCAGCCCCCCCCCTCTTAGTAATCTTGGACCTAATAATACTAACAAATCCAAGGCCCCTCTTCCTTTCACGTACTACCTTATTCTCCACATAGTATAACCCTATTCTTATCTTTGATCTAGTGACTATATGGATACTCATGCTAGCCTCCCCTTCTATTTTTTCATTCAAGTCTCCCAGTCTTCTTTCTCCTACACACCAAGTTTCTCTGTATGTTTTTTAGTATGCTATTATGCTTCTAATGCTACCCTTTACTCTTCCCAGCAATGGTTTGTTGCCTTGATTTTATTTTATTTTATTATTTTCAACTTAAGCATATATTATAATACATTACCTTCCACCTTTAGTCTATCTCTAGTCCAAGGATCATTAACTAATGAAATTGGCATGAAATTCATAGGTAAGCATTTTGTTAAACATTCGTGTGCCTTATTGAATACAAAATGTAAAAGAATTAAAAATAAGGAAAACCAAAAATTCATAAAGCCAAAATTTCATGTTGCTTGTTCCTTCCCAGATGCTCTAACATCAAACACCATGAGTAGCAAAAAAATTTATGAGTGTAAGATTCATGAAAATTTTAACAAAGTTGGAAGGTGGATTCCATGCTTTTCTAAATTAGATGCACTAACCCTAGAAGACTAATTTGCTGTATGGTTCTTCCAATGAACTAGATACTACAAATTTTACGTCCTTTTTCTTTTGGCTACACATGAGATAATAACTTGATCAAACTATTCAAACCTCTTTTCTAGAAATTGATGTACCCATTCCTTGACATCTAAAAATTTTGAAACTACACTTTTTTTCTCACTTGATTCACCTTCATAGTACTTGTACAATCAGCCACATTGAAAATTATAGAAATGTCAATTCTCACTGGAAGTTCAATCTCATATCCATTAAATGAGAAATTATTTACAAATTCATAAGGGCCAATTTTTTTCCACTCCAGTTTGTTGTAAGTATTGGAAAGATTTAGGTTAGGGACTAAGGGGGGAGTGAATCACTACCTCAAACAATTCACACTTTTATGTTTTAGGTCCTGGGATCATTTTACTTTCTTGGGATGACTCCTTGTTAGCTATTACTTATGTTCTTACATCTTTTTTTCATTCCTGAGCATTATAGACATCTATTTATATAGCATGTATTTATTGAAAATGCACTAAGATAAAGTGTCATTTGTTGCATGCTTGGGATCTTGCACATTTTGTGCATGTTTGTGCTTTCACTCCATTATAAAGTGCCATGGGGGCTTTGATGTTTTCTTTGTTTTCCATCTACCTTTTTTCAAGTGTGTGTTCCTTCCATGACACTAGCCTCATGATGTGTGTCAAGAGATTGATCATCCATGACACTATCCTTTATATGTGTTTGTACTTTCTTTTTCAATTTCCATATTCATGGTTCTTCAACATGTAGTTTTTCTTGGCAGTCTCTCTTGGTGTACCTATCATGCCTCTCCCTGCTCAACATTATGGGGGTATCTCCTATTAGTTCTAATGATTCCTTGGTTTGATTGAGTGAGCTATGTATTCAATTTTTGTTCCTATGTACTAGGTGGATGCAGTGGCTAGGTACCTATGCATTTTGGTGAGATGGATAATTTACCATATGGACACTCTTTCATTATTTTTCTGGAGGCATCCTTTCATCTTTTGATCAACTCTTCAGACTTTGGTATTTTTTTCATCTATATCTTTGAGTTTTGATGTTTGCCTCTATTTTCCATCCTTATTCGAGTAGTTTCATTTTAGTACACTCATGTAGATTACAATATTCTCTATCTGATCATGTTCTATTATAGTGGAGGTTCCAGCAGTTATTCTTTGATAGTGCTTGCAACTTCATGCTTCAGTGGTGTTCTTCATGTTTATCCTTTGTTCCTATTACCTAGGACATTATCTAGTTTGGAGGCATCTTTAGTCCTTCACTAGTCTTCATCTCTTTTTGGAGAGGGGTTTTTCCCACTAGGTTTTCTCTTTTTCTCCTCTATACAAAGACTTTTTGTACTTGGGTACCTGATCAGGCCATGTTGTCGGGACCCATTTTTCTGCTTTCAGTAGTTGTTTCTAGGTTTCTCCGTGAGTTTATCTTAAGGGAGGGGTGTTAGAGTAATAAGTTAATTCACCTATTTATTATATCATTTTGATTTAATTATTATCTCACTTATTATCTCTAGTTTACTTAAGCTAAATTTTAGGCATGTATTAATTATTATCATGCAGCCTATCTTTCTCCCTTTTAGGGTTTTGATCACCTTTATAAGGTTTGATCTCTTTGTAATTATTTAATAAATTGAGGATTCTATTGCATTGAGAAGTTTCTCTCCATTGTTTGCACATGATGTTTCCTCTTTAATCGATATGTTATTTCTGGCCTCTATAGCTTTTTCTTCTCTCTTTCTATGACAGGTTTTCATGTAGGTGATTCTTGGGAGCTGTAGGGTTGAGTTTTCATCAACTCCAATTAAAACTGTGTGGGAATGAAAACCTCAACTTATCACTATAATAATAAGGTGCTTGGTTAAGAGCTTACAAATATTTCATCTTCAAAATGACTTTACCATGTTAGTAGTAATTAATACCCTGTTAGGAGTATTGAAATTCCTATCAAAGACTACTTTGTTAAGAGATTTTATCCCACTTATACAATATTCACCCTATTAAAGGACTTACAATAAGTTCCTGAATAGAACTTCAAAGTCTAGTTAGAGACTACTAGATTAAGGGATTTCACAATCATGTTGCTAAACTGCTAGGAATAAATCAACAAGAACTACTTCTTCTTCTTCTTCTTCTTCTTCTTCTTCTTCTTCTTTAGCATGTAGAGGATTTTTTCAAGTAACAATAAGTACCTTGAGGAAATCCCTCCTTTCACAAAAGAGTCATTACTATCTCTCTAACATAGAATTCTTACACTCTCCTATTCCTATTAACATGGTCTTTATACTTTATAGCACTCTTCTCCAAGTTTTCCTTCACTTCTTTGTGCAAATCATGAATATAATCAACAAAATCCTTTGTTACAAGAATTTTCCTATTCAAATCTGCACTATCCCTTAGTTCATCAACACCCCTAGGGATGAAACCATATACAATACTTGGAATAGACTCTTACCTACACTTAGATTGATAGAGTTAGTATATGAAATTTTTTCTTGTACCAAAATCAAAATACAGTAATTTGGTTTATTAGTAACTAAACACCTCAACAAAATTTCCCAAACTCTAGTTAACAACTTTTGTTTGATCATCCATTTGTGGATTTTAGGATGAACTAAAACCCAATTGTGTCATTTTCTTCCACAATGAATGCCAAAAATTACAAATGAATTTTGTATCTCTATTTGAAATATTATTTTTAGGCAAGCCATGTAACCAAATAATCTCTTTGAAAAAAATGTAGCTATATGAGAAGCATCACTACACTTGCTACATGGTATGAAATGAGATATTTTTAAAAATCTATACATTACAACACAAATAAATTCATTACCTCTTTGTGTTTATGGCAGCCCCAAAACAAATTCCATACTAATGCATTCCCATGGTCTCTTTGGTATCAATAGTGGCTACTAAAATATGGTATTTTCCTTCACTCCTTTGGCATATTGGTGCACTCTACATCCATGTACTAAATTATTTTTGCATATGTGGTCATCCCTGGACAATAATAACTCTTGTTCAGTTGTGCTAATATTTTTTACACTCCAAAATATCCACTCAAACCCTCATTATATTTTTCCTTCATTAAGTTTACCCACATTGAGCCTTGAGGTATGCACAATTTATTCCCTTTAAACAATATATTTTCTTGTATAAAATAATCCAACCATGGATTTCTATAAATACCAATGGGATTATTACATGTTTCTTTTGTTGGAAAGTTAATTCCCAGGGAGTATATGGCTTATTTTGTGTTTTCATTATGGCAACGAGGTCATATGAAGTTTTGACAGTAAACTATGAAGTGAAAATTGACTAAGTGTAGAAGACAGAATAGAACAGTGACTTGCAGTCGATCAGGGCATCAACACACATGTGTATGATCACATCAGGATATGCACATTTAGACTTAAGCTCTATGATATGTTTTTATGCTTATCCTATACACGCATGGTATAGAATGGCAGTACAAACAAGTTAACCAGGTCATTGTACTTACATTGTAAAGACTGCTCCTAACAGGGCAAAGGAACTTTAACAGGTTCATTATACTAGTGGAATATTTGTGCGTACTAATTCCCATCAGGGTTTTCCTCTAATCAAGGTTTCCCCATAGTCATATTATGTGTTATGTGATCTTATGTTAAGCTTCAAGTAATATCTAATTGATTTATGTTTAAAGTGTTGAAACTGAATAATTAGGTAAACACTGATTCATCCCCCCCCCCCTCTCAGTGTTTCCAACAATTGGTATCAGAGCTATGGTCCTCTGAGAGAAAAGTTTAACCACTTGAGGAGATCATGGATTTAGCAGAAGCTAAACATCTAAAAAAGAATCTTGAAGAAGCCCTTGAAGATCTAGACAGATCTGAGAAAGAAAATGAGGAACTTAAGCTAAAAGTTGATGGCTCACAAATGCTTATCAAGAAACTAAGAAAAGATCTGAAAGATTACTCTATGAATGATTTGGGGAAAATGGTCAAGAAACTGAATGAAGAAAATTTATCTTTAAAGGATAAGATAGAAGAATTGAATGATAAATTAAATGATATCCTAACAGCTATTGAAGAGAAGAACAAATAAAATAAATAGTTATATGAAGAACTCATTAAAGCCAATATGAAAATCTTGGAATTGGAAAACATCAAGAATAAGATTGAATCTGAATTATCAGGAGCAAAAGACAAGATTGACAAACTACACACAAGTTCTGATCTAATTCAATCACAACTTTATGC
>MU225431.1:1095264-1122086 GCA_018584345.1 Thuja plicata
AAAGGTGATACCACTGGTATGGGATACAGTCTAGCTCAAATTGAGATAAACTCATTACAAGAAAGAAAGAAAGCTCAAACAGAATCTTCAGAAGAAAAGAAAACTGAGAATCATGAAGAGACCAAAGAAGAACCACCAAAATATAAGCACAAGGCAGTCAACCGTACTTGCTATGCCTGTAACAAGCATTGGCACTTGGCAAGAGATTATAAGAATGTAAGACCCTTCAATGGTTACTGTTACTCTTGCAATAAGTTTTCTCATAGGGATATTCATTGCAGAACAAATCAAAGAAATCAGCCACAACTGAACCAAAGGAATCAAACTCAATTCAATCAGAGAAATCAACCTCAAAGAAACTTGCAGAACATTACATGTCAAATATGTAATTACAATGGGCACATAGCCAAGCAATGCAGCATGATGAATAAAAACATCAGACCTCCTATCATTTGTCACTCAAGTGGAAAGGGTGGAAACATCTCAAGGTCTTGTAGATCAAGAAAAAAAGGAAAAGAGAATCCTAAGAATTCTTTGCTTTAAAAATTGGGAGAAGGTAAGTTTGTGGAAGCTAAAGCTAACTTAGATAAAATATGCATCAAAGTAAAGAAGGATAATGAAGAGAACAAGGTAGTAGATGCATCCTCAATGGACACACCTTATATTTATGGATAGTTGACCCTCATGGTCTTAGGGGGAGCTATTCTAACTCTAAACCCCTGTGTGGCTAGTATACTCACCTCTGAGTATGCGCCTATGGATTCATGCATGTGATCAAGAATTAAGGTTGTATGCATTTACGCAACCCCTTTACTTCGTTCAGAACAAAGTTTGAAATTCTCTCTATAAACCACTTTACGACAACAAGCATTAAATGCAATTAATCTTTATATAAATTGGCAAAAGATCTTAAAAGCCTCACTTTGCATTTGAGATTGAAGCATTCAGAAAGAAGATAAGAATCAAGCATCAAAGCACTAAAACTTAAAGTATTAGTTGGTTTGTGAATGGATTAACAATTGGAATGGAACCCTAGCAATTGCGACATTTCAAGATCATTGTGAGACCCTACTTAACCAAGTTGCAAGTAAGTATGGCAACCCCTATTATATTTGACATTGCTGAAAGGAAGAGATTTGTCTTTAAGAATCATCCATTCAAGTCCATACTAGATGATGTCGAAGGAGAATTCTCTAGGACTTCGCTTGGAGTTGTACATGTAGAAGACATCCGTGCATATGTTTATTGCAAGAAGGAAATAGTTGGAGACAACAACATTGCATCTCTCATGGGTTCTATGATGAAACCAGACTATACATTCAAGGATGAATACATGCATCTCACTGATAATGCTATCTTTGAGTATTCCAATGCGCATGAGTTCTATGAGCCAAAATGAGTGAAGATATTATTGAGCAGGATATATGATGATCTATACTGGATAGGTGAGGTTCCTGTCTGCATCACTGCAGATCTAATTCACAAGATGACTTGACTTCCCAAGACTGGACCAGCTCTTCCTACTAGAAAGGATGTCAAGAATTAGGTTGAACAAGTCTTCTTATCTAGAAGTGATAGGCGTGGCATGACTGTTGATCCCATTAAGGAGAAAGACATCAAACTACTCACTATGATAATTGGATACAAGTTTCAGCAAGCAAGTAGACTGAATAGTGTGTCCGTAGCAACATTTCTAGTAGCAATAAGGATAGTAAAAGATAACACTCAGTACAATCTCTGTGAATTATTGCACACACAGCTGATAGATAATATCAAAGCCATTAAGCATGACAAGAGAAAGATATTTAGGTTTGGCTCTTTGATCATCTATTTATACTTCCACATTGTTGGTAAAGTTGCAAATCTTTACCTAGATAGGAGCAAGCCCACTATGTCTCAAATATCACTAAAATATACATTAGAGAGTAGTGCAAAGGATTCTGTGGACATGGATATCAAAACTTTCAGGATTAAGATGTAGAAGAGGTTCAGGATACCTAAGAAAATAGTTGAGAAGTACAAAGACACCATATGTTTCATGGTGGAGACTGATTGTACTTGCATGGAGGCAGTTGAGCCTAGAAAAAAATGGATTCACCCTCTTGGTTATGAAGTTGAAGAACATATTCTGGAAGGTTATGTGCAAGTCCTCCTATCTGCGCCCAAAGATCTAAATGAATCTAGATGGGGCACTTACAGAGAAAAGACAAATCAAGTTGATTATGTCTTATACAGTGCTGATAACAAAAGGAAGGCATCAAGGATTACCTCAAATATCTTAATTGTTCATGGTGTCACACAAGAAGACCTAGATAGAGCTAGGGAAGCTAAGATTGCCAAAGAAGTTGAATAGACTCCCACAGAAGTAAAAACCAAAAAAACTGATGATATGCCTAAGAAGAAGAAGAAGAAGAAATCAAATGAAAATACATCTATGCCATCAACCACCATTGATCTAGAATCCTCTCCACCTTCTGTACCAAGAAATAATTCTAGAGGAAGGAATAAATCACCCACTAGTCATCCATCCTCAAGAAATACAAGGAGTAAGGTAAAGAACAAACAAGCTCCTCCTGAGCTAGGTTTCAAACATAGTCTTAATGTCTTAAGGAGCAGAATTGTTAATGAAGGAAGACTAGTATCTCTCAAGAATGTATATGACAAATATCAAGAGATGGACAAATCAGAGATTCATTCTATGATCATCTCTCACATGATTAGGTTCAAAAGGACAGTATTGGAACTCAAAACTGTCATACCAGACAAGGTATGGAACATAATCGATATGTTAAAGAGGCAAGCAATTGAAGAGGATATGAGGATAAGAGAAGAAGAATTAGATAGCCTTCTCCTGGTGTGCTCGCATGATGAGAAAGTCATTCTGTTGGATTTAGTAAAGCCGCACCTAAGAGCCAAAACAAGAATTCTCCATATCATGAACAAGGAGTATGATCTGGTTGGTGAAGAGGATCATAAAGCATTTGAGTGGGTATTTTAGGATAGAAATATGTATCCATCAATGGTGCCTACAGCTAATGAAACTCTAGTTCCTCCTAAACAGGTTGCAGAACCAGTAATTCAGAATGAACCTAAGAAAGGTCCATAGGTGTCAGTGCCCTTAGTTTCAATAAATTCTGATACAACAAAAGATTCAGGGGATACTATAGTGATTTATAATATCAAGATATCCATGACAACTTCTGATAATGATATGGATAAAGTTGATAAAGTATTTGTAAGCACTGAAGAAACAAAGGAGGTATGCACTGATGACACATCCTTACAACAAGATAAAGTCCCCCCTAATGATTCAATAGATTTGAATAAAGAAGAAGACAATCAAACTAATGAGATACCAGCTATGGAAATCCCAGTAAAAAGTGAATGCATAGATACTAGTCAGAATACTATATTCACACCATCCATTCAACCATCAAACTCATTGTTGTCAAGTTTAACTCCTAACTCAGCAAGTCTGGATGCATGGGGAGAAGAAGATTTAATAAAGATCAGTGTGCTAGCCATGGAAAAATCCAAAGATAAATAGGTTATGAGAAACCCTCTCTTCTTGGAATTAGTAAACATTTTGAATGACCTAGTGCCTGCGGACAAGAAAGTAGCAAAAATTTAATCAGTTGATGATGTAGACAGCATCCTAACAAGCTTCAAAGCACGTTTTAAAAGCTTAGTAGACTCTACCATGAGAATTGCAGAAGATGAGTATAAAATGGAAAGATTAAATGAACTGGTAAAGAACTTTACCTTAGATCTAAACTCATTAAAGATTGGTCAGTCTATGTTGAAAGAATTGGCAACAAAAGGTAGGAAGGTTATAGCAAACTGCATGGATAGATGCAAACTCACCTCTGAACACATCAAAAAGATAGAGGAGGCAGATATCTTGGTTGAGAGTGTTAGAAAATGAGTTGAAACATCCACACAAGACATGAAAATCTATAGAAATATCTATCAAGGTCAACTGGATAAGATACAAAAAGATAAAATGGAGATCAGTAAGATAAGGATCAGGCAGACTCAACAGAGAAATGCACTTGTGCCCTCCTTAGCACTTCTGGATGAGAATATTAAATAGATTGATGCAACCATTGCTACCTATGATCAAGGACCAAGAATGGATTTGACAAAGATGGAAAAGCTTACATATTCCTTATGCGCCCATCTACAAATAATTGATGCACTAAAGGCATTCTGGTAGCAAGAGATGAAGAATCTTCAGATTGTATATCCAGATGTATACATGGAGTGAGTATCTAGAAACTTAAAAGTTTTTTGAAACCTTTATTATTAATGTTAAAGGGGGGGTAATGTATATAATTAATAAATTATATATGAGGAATAGTGTATGTATATGTTAAAAAGATGAGAATATATAGTTTTTGGGTGTTAGTCAATTTTGAGTAACTTGGCCACATTCCTTTGTTGCCATTAATGACAAAGTGGGATATTGTTGGAAAGTTGACTCCTAGGGAGTATATGGCTTAATTTTTGTTGTCATTATGGCAACAAAGTCATATGAAGTTTTGATAGTAAACTATGAAGTGAAAATTGACTAAGTGTAGAAGTCAGAATAGAACAGTGACTTGCAGTCGATCAGGGCATCAGCGCACGTGCGTACGATCATATCAGGATATGCACATTTAGACTTAAGATCTATGGTATGTTTTTATGCTTATCCTATACATGCATGGTACAGAATGGTAGTACAGACAAGTTACAGAAAGAACAAGTACACTAGCAGTTCAAAATACAGAGTATGAAGCTGACTTCATGATTTTGATTAGCATGTAATATTTTGTTATGTAAAGGCTAAGAGGCTATTTTAATAAGTTTGTAACCATGTATTAAAAAAAAATTTAAACACTCTTAAGCCACTTTTTTTGGAAGCGTTGTGAATGTTGTTTTTGAGCCGACTAAGGTCTTGTTTATAGTCGCGTCTATTCAGGCATAAACATATATATGCAATGTAAAGATATATTAGAAGTGTTGAAGAAATAGTCAAAGAAGATATATAGTAGAGTAGTATGAAGATATTAGTATGAGATAAATCCCTTAAAGAAGATAAGAGCATAAGTGCATAACTGGAACTGATCAGACATCTGTTTCACATACAACAGTTCACTTTTGGATATAGTGCATATCTATTCATAGGAGGTTATAGCCTTCTTTCTCATTGAGAAGTGAACTCTTGGATAGTGATTCCTCACTCCTAATAGGTTTGTTTGTAAAAGACTCCTAACAGGGTCAAGCATTTAACCAGGTCATTGTACTTGCATTGTAAAGACTGCTCCTAACAGGGCAAAGGAACTTTAACAGGTTCATTATACTAGTGGAATATTTGTGGGTACTAATTCCCACTGGGGTTTTCCTCTAATCAAGGTTTCCCTGTAATCATATTATGTGTTATGTGATCTTATGTTAAGCTTCAAGTAATATCTAATTGATTTATGTTTAAAGTGCTAAAATTGAATAATTATCTATACACTGATTCACCCCCCCCCCCCCCTNCTGATTCCCCCCCCCCCCCCTCTTAGTGTTTCCAACATCTTTAATATGCATCTTGTTCATACAACTCACCCAAAAAATAAAAAAAACTACATTCACCGTCATCTCATTCAAGAAAAAACACCTTCTACTTAAAGAATCAACAACTCTATTTGATTTACCACTCCTATGGTTTAGGCCAAAAGAGAAACTTTGTAAGAATTCAACCCACTTGATATGATTTTGATTTAGCTTACCTTGACCTTTAATGAATTGTAATGCATGATGATTGGTGTACAACATGAATTCCTTGGGAAACAAATATTGTCCCCACTTCTTGAGTGATTTTACAATCACATAGAAATCTTAATCATACACTTTTTTTTTTGCCTCATTTAGCTTCTCACTAAAATAAGCTATAGGTATTACCTCTTGAATTAGAAATCATCACATCACTATCCTACTTGCATGCCAATAAACTTGGAACAATTAATTGAAATATGAAAGTGCTAACACTGGCTGCTCAATTATCTTCTCCTTCAAATTATTAAAACTATGCTCAACTCTTGTTGTCCAAACAAATTCCCTCTTGTCTCCCTTCATTTTCTCTATGGTTGGACCATGAGTACCACTAAAATTTATAATGAATATCCTCTAGAAGCTTGCTAACCCATGGAATCTTGTTTCTTCAAACTTACTTCAGGATGAAGGCCAATCAAGGATAGTTTTGACCTTTTTAGGATCCATTTTTCAGACTACTACCAAAAACCACAAAACCCAAATAAAATAACTCTTTGTTCATGAAACTACACTTTTTTCAAAATTACCATCACCTTTTCCACTTTTATCCTTTGTAGGACTTCTCTTATATGTAGAAAATAGGTAGCAGTCAATTGAGAGGGGGGGTGAATTAGTTTCTCCTAGAATAGTTAAAACTTCAAACCCTTAAACCATTAATATTGTAATCATTTTACACAAATAAACTTTATTACTGATTTGCAAAATGTAAAGCATGTAAACACAAATCATAAAGACATCAACACCACATAACAAAAATATTTTTATTGTTGAAACCCAAAATAGGGTGAAAACCATGGTGGGGTTGATACCCACAATAAGAATAGTACCTGATGAGCTATAACAAATTAAATGCTTGAAGTTGTTAAGTTGATGATCACCAAGATGTAGAAAGTTAATGCAAGAGATTAAATTAGTTAATGTATTCTATTGTCATTGATGTCAACTTGATATAATCTGATTGGTCATATTAATATTGATAAAGACTTCAAAGAACCAAAGAAATAATGGTTAGGTTATCATTAATGCATAAAAGTTCAGTATACACCAAGTGACAACAAACACCGACGGATAGTGCACATCGACGGATAAAGAACCCTCAGAGAAGAGTCACAGTGTAAACCAAGAAAGATACACAAGAAATAATTACCGATGAGAAAAACCAAAGAGATACCTGACGAATAAACAACCCTAACGGATAGATAGAGATGCCTAAGGAAAACTGAAGTCAAGACCGAGAAAACATGGATTTAAACATTGATCAGAAATGAAGTTCAAAAATGACAAAAGACTTAGCTGGTAGGAGCTAAAGAAGGAGTTAACTGGTTGATTACATTGTTTTCATTGACAAGTTAAAAGATAGAGATAAGCTAGAGTTTTAAAGATAGTTTTATTCCAGTTTTCAAGGAGAAATCTACGGGATAAAACTAAACCATGCTTTAAAACAAGAATGGTGAGATTTCCCAATCACGTCAAGAAAAATAAATACAAAGACCTAGAAATGGTGAAATCATGTCTATAAAGAGACAAGATAATTCATTGTGAATTAAGGGGTGAATAGAGAAGAAGATGTTGAAGAGAATACTGGTGAAGAAAGAATTCTTCATACAATCATGATCAAAAAAGCTAAAGAATAGAGCTAAAGTTTTTTGTGGACACCGAGCAATAGAGAAGAAGAACATCACCGAGCAGAAAGAAGTGGAGAAAACGTATTGAAGGGAAACATTGATCAGAAAGGTATTATGAGCTTACAATAGATCTAAACATCTGCAAGTCTAAGTTGTATTTATGAACAAATAATTTATTGTTTCAATTTAACCATTGGATTAGAAAGTCTCTTAATCAAGAAGGACTTAACAATCCTTTATATATTGAGATACATCCCAAGGAGTATCAAAAATTTTGGTCATAAAGATAGCATAGTGATTTCCATATATTAGGTGACAAACTATTATATTTAAATCCTCTAACAAGGTCACACTTAATAGTGTGTTTGTAACCTTTAACAGGGTTGGCTCTTAACTGAGCTCACTTTAGAAGAGTGAAAATTTTGGGTTACTGGTCCCAAGTGGTTTTTCCCTTAACAGGGTTTCCACATTAAAAATCCATGTGTCAATTGAGATAAGCTAATTCATTGTGAATTAAGGGTTTAATAGAGAAGAAGATGCTGAAGAGAATACTGGTGAAGAAAGAAGTCCTCATACAGTCCTGATCAAACAAGCTAAAGAATAGAGGTAAAGTTTTTTGTGGACACCAAGAAAGAGAGAAGCACAACATCACCGAGAAGAAAGAAGTGGAGAAAAGGTATTGAAGTGAAACATTGATCAGAAAGGTATGATCTTATAATAGATCTGAAAATCTACAAGTCTAAGTTGTATTTATGAAAAAATCATTTACTATTTCAATTTAACCATTGGATCAGAAAGTCTCTTAACTGAGCAGGACTTAACAATCCTTTATATATTGAGATACATCCCAAGGAGTATCAAAAATTTTGGTCATGAAGATAGCATAGTGAATGCCATATATCAGGTGACAAACTATTATATTTAAATCCTCTAACAAGGTCTCACTTAACAGTGTGTTTGTAACCTTTAACAGGGTTGGCTCTTCACCAAGCTCACTTCAGGAGAGTGAAAATTTTGGGTTACCGATCCCAAGTGGTTTTTCCCTTAATAGGGTTTCCATGTTAAAAATCCATGTGTCAAATGTGTATATGGTTCATTGCTTTGATGTTTTTCTTTACACATTACTAAAATAGGATGATCAGTAAACACTAAGTTATTTACTGTATTTCGGTAAAGGCTAGACTTCTAATCGATAAAGCTTAAGAATAAGGTTTAATAGTGAACTTCGAGTAGTAGTTATTTGATACGATTATTTAAGGGCATAAATCTTGTAGGATTGAAGATAAATAGAGGTTTATATTTCAGATATAAAGTTTTGGCTGGTTTATAGGATTAATTTTTGAGGCCACTGATTCAACCCCCTCTCAGTTATTCTAACAATTTTTATCAGAGCTTGTGTTCTTGAAAGGACAGTTTTACGACCTAAGAAAAATATCACAAGATGAGAAAAAGGGATGTGCCTAAGTTGAACAAAGATAAATTTGCATCATGACAAAGCAGAATAAGACTCCACCTATCAAGTATTGGAAATGATGTTACTCAATACTTGGATAATGAATATGTGTTTCCTATAGGACCTCACACACTTGATAAATTAAGAGAAAAGAATGAGCATAATTATATGATGATAGAACTTGCTTCCTTACTCTCTAATGCTGAATTTTAAGGTGTCAAAACATGCACCACTACAAAGCAAATGTTGGACAAATTGAAACTAGTACATGGAGGAGATGAAAATGTGCTAAGATCTAAGGCAGAAATCCTAAGAGGAAGGTTTGATGACCTAAAAATGAAAGAAAGAGAAAACATCACTTAGTATAGCTTTAGAATCAAAGAGGTAGTAAATGATATCCGAGGAGTTGGAAGTGTATGTTGATGGGACTTTGTGATCGGTCTCATCAATAAATGTAAGTTGTCAATGGGTACCAGGGTACCAGCCAACTTCACCTGTAAAGGTTGTCCAAGGAGTAAATTCTCTAGGCCTTCAAGCACCTGAAGGTCAGGTCTAGACAGTGCAGGGAGCTAAGTTGGGTGTGTGACTATTTTTATTTAGGGGGATAGCTAGTTTATGGCTCATCTTCTCCAGGGATTTTGTTAGTAGTTCAGGGTTTCCTACAAGCACACATTAGTTTACCAAATAAAGAGCAAAAGATATGCCAGGGTTAAGAGTTCATTCCTTCTACTTATAGTTACGCTAAATATTTCAAACATAAACCATGCTCTAATGAACTATACTAAATATTGAACATATAAAGAACCAATGATTCATACATATTCAATAGCAAGAGGAAAAGAGGTCATTAATCTACTTAAAACATTAGAGCAGAGGATAGTAGAAACATATAGCACAAAAGAGCATTAACTCAGAGATCAAAACACCAACAACATCATTTCCAGAACTCTTCCTTCTTCATTAACAAGGTTCAATCATCATTGGTGTGTACATCAATGGCTCCAAGAGAGCATCTAACTACTGAGAACTAATAAAAACTACCGAGCATTGAGCTTTGCAACTACAAGAAATGAAATGTTGAATGCTAATAGTATTGGACTACAAAATCATCAATTTCACCGACCTTTAAAATGAGGTCGAACTTGTTTATTTATAGACATACTTGCCATAAAGTTTACCCTAATCTAACTATACAATCAATATTAAAATACAATATTCAAAGGCTGGTACTACCTACACCACTTATAATCACCTCAAAAAGAGCAGAGGTCTGACAGATTGACAAAAGAAGACAAGAAGAAAGGATGGAAGAATCGGGCTCGAGAAGAGTGCTAGAGAAAGAATAGAAGAAATCTAATCTTCCTAGAGTTCAAGGCTACATGCCACATTAATGTGAAATGAGGCTCAGTGTTTGATGCACCAGGTGATGACATTGAGTTTTTCCATTAGTATACATAAAGGGAAAAAATGATAAAGGTCATCGGTATAAGCATAACCGGCAGACAACAAGCATACTCGACGAGATAACAATGTCTATCGTAAAAATTCTAAGTACAAAATTGCCTGACAAACATTCACAAGAGTCAAACTGACGACAAGCATATGGACATTACCAACAATACAGTTTTGAGAACAATGCTGATGGAGAAGAAAAGGCATACCTGATGAACAGTTCAATTAAGGGACACCGACGCAGTACAAAACTAGCATAACTGACAGAGCAGCCCGACCATCAAAACCGGTAGTCAGTTACCGAACCCGTAAAAAGTGGATCTAACTTTACACATTAGATAAAACATTGCAATTCTATTTATAGAGTTATTATTTGTTTTAAAGCTTTACTTGAGGGTCAAGCAAGAATATTGTAAATGTTTTAAAGCATCCTAATATATCTAAAACATATCTAACTAAAGATCAAGGTCAAGTTGAAAAACTTGGATCTAGAGTTAATTTGAAAAGCGTGAATCAAGAATAGAGCTAGAAACTAGTATAAATAGATGTTCAATAATTTTTAATAAAAGAGACTTGTAATAAGTTGATAAATGATAGTAGCCATGGAGAGCATCTAAGCAGTAGAAGAGAATTTATGAAAAGTTCAAAAATAGATCACATCAGTTATCAAGAACACAGAAAGGCTACTAATGAGAAAAGACAAGGTAATACTCAATCACTCAAGGTGATTACATATACATTGTAAGCTATACAGGATCTGTTATTAGAAATTAGAGATTGCATTCACTATCAGATCAACATTTATATTGTAGTTGCATTCTAACAAGTGCATCACAACAGAAATCCTTTTGTAGAAGGTGGACTTAACAGTTCTTTGATAAATCTCTTAATAGAGTGCACACCTAATGGTGTTTCTAAAGCTTCAAACAAATTAGATCCTAATAGGTCTCCACTCTAATGATCTTAATAGGGTAGATCATCAGAAGTGATCAATTGTAAGCCTTTACTGGCTCCCTTCTTATCTACAGATAGTGAAGTTTTGTGGGTAGACATCCTCACTGCAGTTTTTACTTCCTAACAAGAGTTTTCTGTGATATCATATCATGTGTTATGTTTTATTTACTTTCATGTATGTTTCTTGAATGTTTACACATGTAAATAACTTATATTAAGATTTCACATACATATAGAGAGATGAATAGATAGATAAGTATATACAAATCTGATGACTCAAATGTTAATGGGCTAACCACATAAAAAGTTTTAAAGGTACTAATTCACCCCTCCCCTCTCAGTACATCATTCCTATAATTCCAACAATTGGTATTAAAGCTAAGTCTCTTTCTTGAAAATCTTAAAGACTTAAGAGAAAAGATCCACACAATGGAAAAGTATAGACAGGACAAGACTATTGAGAATGAGAAGTTGCAAATTCAGATTTACTATGAGCAATATAAAGAGGTGAGAGTAAGCATGAGAAAGTTGCTTGATGAAATAAAGATCATGGAAACTAATCTTAATGAAAAATATTATCTAGAAGAGGATATCCTATATTACTTCAACTATCTTGAATTATCAACAAGCAAAACTTCAGACACATCAGTAGAAGAGATCACAAGTCTACAAGAAGTCAAGCTACATCTGACAGAGCAAATAAAAATGCTACAAATCAGTCAAGAGAATCAGATGGTAAAAATTATTGATGTCATGAATGATTCAAGAAAAGTTGAATCAGAGAGAACATTGGCTATTGATGATAGGAGGAAAATTATAGAGAAGCTACAAGAAAAAGAATCAGAGATTCAAAGACTTACTGATCTTCACCATGAGATTACCAACCAGATTATTCTTATGAGTCAAGATGCAAATAGATTAAATACTGAACTCATTTAAAGAATACAGATCATCGGTGAGCTATGGGAAGAGAATGAAAAACTAAAGCATGAAGTTAGAATTCAAAATCAGCACAATGAATTGATCAAGAAAAGCTGAAGATAGAAATAAAAGAATGGATGATTTCCTTGACAGACAAAGAAGAGTCAACAACTACATAGAAATAGGGTACACTAACAATGGAGAATAATCTAATCAATCAGATCAAAGGAATGTTTATGCAACTCCAGGAACCAAGAAGTTGTCATGCAATCACTATGGAAAACCAGGCCACACCTCAAACATTTGCAGAAACAAAATGAAAGGTATTCCTCAATCACAATCTACATTCATTGGTAATTGTTATAAATGTCACAAGCAAGGACACAAGGCACATGAATGCAGATCCAAGATGAAAAATCCAAAGAAGGAAACCTACATGGACAAGTATTGTCGTACTTGCAAAATAAATGGACACACATATTAGGAATGCTAGAAAAAGAATAAGAAAACATGGACACCAAAAGAACCTGATAATGGCTACAAACCAACAATAGCCGGTAACTCATATGTTTGGGACTACAACACATGGGTAAATTGCATAGTATGTGGAAGGTATGGTCATATATCTACCAACTGTATGAGAAAATAGACTATAAAACCAAGAGGATGGTTTAATCCAGGTATGGCATGCTTACATTGTCATAAAGTTGGACATGTGATAAAAGATTGCAAAGACCTACTGACAGAAAAAATCACTCATCCCAATTGAAATACTATTGATGACATCAAGAAGATGAGAAACAATATGTGGGTAAAACCCACAAACATTGAAGGTGTTGGAACAAGCAATGCAAATGATGACGCCCCATCCAATGGATCTGGTGGCATCACCATCTCCAACTAAATTGCACAAGTAAGTATGGAACTGCATTATGAAAAGTTATATTATGCATCAGTTCCATTAAATATTGATCATATTGACAAAATTAGCATTATTGAAGATGCACTATATTGTCACTTGTAATATTATTGAAAAACAAACCATCGGTTATTGGGTACAAATTAACATCGGTAAACACACACAGAAAAGTTAACATCACTTACCAAAATGTATCGATCACTACACAAAGGCCAAGTCGCTAAGTGTAAACCGATGAACATCGGTGATCCTTGAGCTGACAGAAGTTGTCATTTCCATTTTATTGACAATCATCGATGAAGTAACCAAAGCTACTAGAAACACTGACACTTTTCACCTACACCAAAGATGTTACTTATGTCTCAACCGACAAACTCAGTCTTTGTATACTGACGATTTGTTGGGCATTAATGACAACTTAGGGAACAAAAGTTTTAAAAGCATGATGGAAGAACTCATTTCACACCCATGATTTTTGAGCAACCAAGAAGAGAAATTGAAGAGAAAATTGAAGTGCGACCTCAGTAAAATTCCAACTCAACTCAAAGGATTCATGATTGATCATAGTGATTCAATAAGTGCCTGCATTCATTGACCACACTATTTGATTTATGGGAAGCCCTAAAATTCTAAAAGTGATGGCATCTACTTCTAGAGTCAAAAAGTTGAAAGAAGATAAAAATAAAACAATCAATCTTATTAGCAGAGACACTTGTGTTGAGACTAAATACAAGCTGCACCCTGAAATCGCATCACAACCTGATGATTCTGGAGCATTCTCCAGAATCCTACCTAGGGTTTTACTGGTAGAGGATGTAAGGTCCTATATACATTGCAAGATCTCAGAATTGGGAGATCTAGACATAGATAATGCCTACAGGGCACTTTGTGATGAAGCTGGAAACCTGAAAGAAGAGCACAAGAATCTGGAAGTGAAAGGTCTCACGAATGCATTACTCTTTCCTAGAGCTTTTAAGAGAGAATGGATAAAGATAGCTCTTAGCAGAATGCATAACCAGACATTATGGCTTAATATTCCAAAATGAATAACAAAGGATGTTATTCATGTAGTTACTGGATATCCTACAACTGACAAACCATAAGATCACAAGAACCCATCCCTGAAGGAAGTGGAAAAGCTAACTGGTGCAAAATTAGACAAGAGAGGTCTCAAGGTCAGCACTATCACCAATGAAGAACTCAAGTTTTGTGCATGTGTGGTAGGATACAAGATCTTCTAGGAAAGAAGAATGAATAGCATAGCAATCACTGCTATGAGCACAACTTATAAGATCATCAAACAAGGAAAGAAGATGGATCTTGCAGAGATACTGTTGAATCAACTTGAGGAGAACATGAACACCATAAGATCTTCAATAATAAACACTTGTAAGTTTGGTTCCCTCATTATGTGCATATTCTTTTACTTTGAAGAATACTTTCCTTCAATAGGCAAAGTAGTATGGGATACAAGCAAACCAGTCACCTTACAGATATGTGAACATATAGAGTCATTAGGAATAGATTTTGATGACCTAATGAATAAGTATTTCAAAGGATTTAAAGAAAATATGGAAGCAAGAACTAGGATTCCTGAAGGTTTGATAGAAGAATACAAAGAGGATATATGTTTTATGGTAGATACTGATTTTACCCATATAAAACTAGTAGTACCTAGGAAATCCTTGCTATCACATCTAGAATATGAGATCAAAACAGGTCAAGCCACTGAGTGCATCAAGGCACTATTGAGTGAACCAGTTGACAACAAGAACACAAGAATTGGCACTTATGAAGAAGAGAAACCAAAGATCAAGACAAATATTGTTGTCAAGAAAATTATAAATAAGAACAAGATGGTTAAAAACTTAACCAAGAAATTTACAGTTTTAGAAGAAGGTGAAGAGGAAATAGAGGGTAAGGAGGAACAAACCGAAGTCCAGTCACCTATCAGTGAAGAAACAGAAAAGAATGTTTCAGAGGGTACACAATCAAGTTCACCACCTCCACCTCCACCTAAGAAAGCAAGAACAATAGTTTCTTCAAGAACAAGAAGCAAAACTGTAAAAGAATCAACTCCTTCACCACTCAAGAAAGGTAAAGTGAGAACCTAAAAGAGAAAAATGGTCTCACCTAAGGAAATACAGACCAAAAGGAGGAAGTGGGTTAGGAAAAAAGAGGATCTAGAAGACTCATCTATGGATGAAGCTGACATAGATGTGCAAAAGGGGAAAGAACCCTTGATTCCAAAGACAATTGATGAATTCTGTAAGAATATCTCAGAATCACCATCTATTTCTGATCCTAACATTAGGAAATGGTTAAAGTTTGATCAAGAGGATCAAAACAAGATTGAATATTCTATCATAGTCAAAATGTGCAAACATCATTATGTTCCACTACAATTCTCAGAGTATGATGTTCCCAAAGAATTAACAGAGAGATTGTCTGCTAGATGGACATTTGCTCTGCATCAAGAAAAAGAAATGAGAGAAACAGTACTTGTTACTCTTATGCCTTCAGATTCAAAGAAGGATGAAATACGTTAGATGATGAAGAAATATGAAAATAAGTTCTCACCAAAAATGAGAGCATATGAATATCTCAAAGGGAAGCTAATTGATCTTGACCAAGACATCATTAAAAAGAGGTGCAAGATACTTAACCAGCCCATTGAGGAATCTAGCACAGAGAAGGAACACATCATCATCAACGATATACAAGATGACTCATCTATGGAATTGGATAAAGAAGAGAGTGATCTAGTAGGACCCAAACAAACTAAAGTTATAGATGAAGAATGGCCTGACACTACTCTTGAAAAATCACAGAATGAGGAAAGCCAAACTCCACCAAGTCCAATTCATATTGACTTGAGCAATGAACAAGATGTTACCAAAGAAGATTTGACAATAAAAGGTAACATAAATGATAATATAAATGATGAACCATGGTTGGATAACATCATAAACAATACTATAGGAAAATACTCTCTAGAAGAAGTGAAAAAAGATGAAGATATCAATGTTGCACAGGGAAATACCGACACATAGGATACAACTATTGACACTGCAGAGGTCAATACACTAAAAAACATGAACATATTGATAGATGCTATTGATATTGAACCAAGTTAGGAGAAATAATCTAAGAAAGATCATGATATACCCAAGGACATGGGTAATGATGAAAATAAAGATACATCAAATACTCAAAAGGATATAGATACAAAGATGAAAGATGCAACTGACACTCAGCAAGAAGTGTCTACTGAAAAAGACAAAGGAGAAGATAACAAAATAGATGGAACATTGAGAAAGGATGAAGAGAAAGAAAAGAGTGAATAATTCAAGCAGGATGAAAGCATTAAAGAAAAAGAAGATAAATTTGTTGATACACCCAAGGCCAATGAGGAGACGTCTTCACAAAACCAACTAGTGGACTCAAAATAGAAACAACAAGATGCTTCATCTTCTCGACCCTCGCCTACAAAGTCAATCCAATCTCAAGGTTTAAAAATGGTAGTAAACCAATCTTCCTACCAACCAAAGAAGAAGAAGAAGAAGAAGGTATTAAAGAAAGATATCTTGGCTGTAACACTTGATGAGGTAATTGAGATACCCAAATGGGATGTATCTACTTTAGATACTGAAGCACTTCAAAATTTTGGAGTGATGTGTTAGAGAAAGGCAATACAAGAGAAGATGAAAAAGGCACATAGAGAAGCCGAAGCACTTGATAAGGAAAGGGACATTCTACATCAACTTGTTCCAGATATCAAAATTGAAGATAGCATATCAGTCATGGAACAAATAGCAATTCTTATCGATGCCATCACAAATCAAAATGTCGATGTAGAGAAGGCAATGGAAGAACAGGCATAAATGAAGTATCAACACAAACTAGTTGAGAATATCAACCAAGAAGTGGAAGAGAACAAGGTAAAGCTCTCTCAACTAGCAAGTCAATTAGAACCCATGATTGTTTAAGTTGTTACCTTAGTTCAAAAATTGTGCACACTAGAAAATTTCACAAAAGAAAACAGTGAAAAGCTATCCCAACTAGATTTAGATCTAACAGCTAGTGCACTAAGTTTAACCTCTGATGCAAACATAATAAAGATGCATCATGAAAAGATCATAGAGGTAAATAGATTAAGACAAGAAATATGGGATGTAGAGACACAATTCAGAAATGAGGTTACAGAGCTTCAAGCTCACATATTGCCAAACCTCACCACTCTGCAACAACATATTACAGATGCAAGAAATCTAATCACAACCCCAAAAATGTCTGTGGTAGACAAAATATACAACATGCATGTGAGGATAACACTTGAGCACATGGCTCTTGAGAATTTAAAGGAGAAATGGGAGAAGATGATGGAGGAAATCAAAGCCTCACACTCTCACATTTTTGAAAAGTTGTAAGTACCTTTGCCCTCATTATCAAAAAAGGAGGAATGTATAATGTACAATATACTTTAGTAGGAAAAGGAAGAATGTATACATATATACAATATACCATATGAGGATATGTATAATGTATGTACAGCAAGGATATATATGTATAGAAACTTACACTTACCAGCATATCCATAGGGGGAGTCATGTCATGACTAAGGAAGAAGTATACACAAGTGTACACAATAACACATCTAAGTATGTTGCACATATAAGTTTTTGATACTAATGTCAAAGGGGGAGATTGATGAAATTAAGTTTTTCCATTAGTATACTTAAAGGGAAAAAATGATAAAGGTCATCGGTATAAGCATAACCGACAGACAACAAGCATACCGGATGAGATGACAATGTCTCGTAAAAATGCTAAGTATAGAATTGCCCGATGAACATTGAAAAGAGTCAAACCAACGACAACCATAGGGACATTACAAATGATATAGTTTTGAGAACATCACCAATAGAGAAGAAAAGGAATACCCAACGAATAGTTCAATTAAGGGACACTGATAGAGTACAAAACTGAAAGAACTGATAGAGAAGCCCGACCATCAGAACTGACAGTCAGTTACAGAACCCTCAAAAAGTGGATTTGAATTTACACGTCAGATAAAACATTGCAATTCTAATTATAGAGTTATTATTTTTTTTAAAGCCTTACTCGAGGGTCAAGAAAGCATATTGTAAATGTTTTAAAGCATCCTAATGAATCTAAAACATATCTAACTAAAGATCAAGGTCAAGTTGTAAACCTTGGATCTAGAGTTAATTTGAAAAGCGTGAATCAAGAATAGAGCTAGAAACTAGTATAAATAGATGTTCAATCATTTGTAATAAAAGAGACTTGTAATCAGTTGATAAATGATAGTATCCATGGAGAGAATCTAAGCAGCAGAAGAGAATTCATGCAAAGTTCACAAATAGATCACATCAGTTATCAAGAACACAAAAAGGCTTCCAATGAGCAGAGACAAGGTATTACTCAATCACTCAAGGTGATTACATATAAATTGTAAGCTATGCAGGATCTTTTATCAGAAATTAGAGATTGCATTCACTATCAGATCAACATTTATATTGTAGTTGCATTCTAACAAGTGCATCACAACATAAATCCTTTTGTAGAAGGTGAACTTAATAGTTCTTTGATAAATCTCTTAACAGAGTGCACACCTAATGGTGTTGCTAAAGCTTCAAATGAAGTAGATCCTAATAGGTCTCAACTCTAATACTCTTAATAGGGTAGATCATCAGAAGTGATCAATTGTAAGCCTTTACTAGATCCCTTCTCATCTACAGATAGTGAAGTTTTGTGGGTAGACATCCCCACTACAGTTTTTACTTCCTAAGAAGAGTTTTCTGTGATATCATATCATGTGTTATGTGTTATTTACTTTCATGTATGTTTCTTGAATGTTTACGCATGTAAAGAACTTATATTAAGTTTTTACATACATATAGAAAGATGAACAGATAGATAAGTATATACAAATCTGATGACTCAAAGGTTAATGGGCCAACCACTTAAAAATTTTTAGAGGTACTAATTCACCCCTCCCCTCTCAGTACATCATTCAAATAATTCCAACACCAGGCAGTTAATGTTGGAGTGGCACCTTGGGAAGATTGCCTATCAGGGCCATCCCTCTATCTGACATACCTTACCGGGGTCACCAACTTTCTGACACCCTTATTGTCTAGTGGATAATGACCGGTTTGCTCTAGGGAACCTGGACATTGGTCACTAAAAGAATACAAAACTATTGGATCCAAGATTTTAAAATTCAGGAGCTTATGCCCAAAGAATAATGAATGGTCAAAATACACGCTACTGGTGAAAATACCTAGAATTCGGAGAACTTTACAATCACTTACTATTCTTAAATGCCTCCAAAATTTGGCTAATGCCATCTCTATCAGACCATCTATGTCCTTGATGCTGTTCCACTTGTCACAAACAATTCCAAACATCTCTTCAATATCTCTGGCCCCATCCTGGAATTCATCTACTAATTTTACTTAGTCATGAGCTCGGAGCATCATTTTAGATATTCTTGATAATTTTACTGTATCAAAGTCTCTGACAGAATGATACTGAGAATCCATAAACTCATCATATTTACTGAGGATGTAATCCTTTGGGGCACATGTTCCAGTGGTGAAGGGATCAACTTGTGATACTCTTCCAATGAATGTTTTGAACAGGTCCAACCGATATCAGATCATCGTGACTTTCTCCTTTAGGGCCATGACCAGTTGCTTGTAGACCTCAATTTTGAGGCCAAGTCTGGAGTACTGGGCACAGAGGAATTTGAATGATTCCTCTCCCAAAATTCCCACCTCTGTGACAACCTCTTCCCCAAAGTTAATGACTTCATCCAACCCGACCTTCCATTGTTCTTATTTCTCTAAGTTTCCTTCCCATATGACAATGGCATTGGTTACTTGGCCCAAGAGATTATTGGGCAAGTAAAGGTCTGGGAGTAACACCTCTAAAAATTGCCTAAGACCTTGATCTGTTTTGTGATCCACCCATGTACAGTTTGTGCCTTCTTCTTCATGGCCCTAAGAGCACCCATGTCACCCTATAGAAGTGGTGGTCCAGAGGTGGAGGATTCCAGACAGATTTTGATGAGTGGCTATGTTAGCTCTGCTAAAAGTTTGAGGATATTTTCATTCTTCACTCTTTCCTCCTTCAACTTCTATGTTTGTTTATCATACCAGGCTTCCACTTCCCGGGTTTCCTCTCTTAGCAGGTCTAGCTCTCCTTGCTTGTCTCTCCTCCCTAGAGGCACTTCTATGATTGCACAATCTTCAGCCATTATTGTTTTTGCATCTTTATCTGGGTGAGGTGTTGCAATTTTTGCAACTGTGCTTCCTCCCAGACCGGTCCTAAGGATATGGATTGTCCAGGCCTTTTTGGGCTTCTTAGCCTCTGCATTCTGGGCCATCATTTTGGCCAAGGAGAGGGGAACACATGTTGCCACTAGGGCCTTCCTTTTTCAGGATTCCACCAGCCATTATGGTGGCTGGGGTAGTTTTGTTGCTAAGGCCTGAGTGTTGGGACCTCCTTCTGAGTCTGGCGGTGCATTCCCAGTATTCATGGTTTCACCTGGCTCCTTTTCTTTTCCCTATTCTTGTTCCTACTCTCTGAAAGCTTCAGTTTCTTCCACCTTGGAGGCATCCTTGATGGTAGTGTCAGGGACCTCATCTCCACTGGCACTGGCATTACCTGTATCAGTGTGGACTTCCCCATTTTCCCAGCATCAATTGAATCGATATTTATATCTTCACAGTTTCTCCCCTCATCCTACTACTATCGTTCTTCCTTGGCATCATTCACTGGGACATCCTTCTCTATTGGAACATTCTCTGGAGGTGGTGGAGGTGTCTAGCCAATGTTTGACTATTGGGCCAGTGAGACCACCTTTCTAAATGTACCCTAAGGCATGTGGTCACCCAGAGTAATCAAAGGTTTTTGGAGCTTGACGATTGGGGGTACGGTTGATCCCATAGGTCCAATTTCCCCAGTCGTTGGTTGATCATTGGTGATTTTCCTTGAACCAATCTCAATCTCCTTGACTGGTGTTTCCTCCTACTCAGGTTCCTTTTGCGCTTCTGTCTGGGCCTCTTGTTATGCAACAATTTGTTTTTCCAGGTTTTATTCCTCGGTGGAGATCCTCTCTTGTTCTTGGGTAGAAATTTCTTCCACCACTTTCCCAATGTCCCCTTGTAGCCATACAAGCTCTTCTGTCCCAAATATATCATCAAAGTCATCATGCAGAGGGGAGGTTTCTGGGAAATGTTCTGGTTGATTTTTCGGCTCCAAGGAGTTTGAGGAGACAATCTGTATTTCGGGGATGTTAGGCATCGCAAGTTCTTCCCCTACCTTAGGCTGATGAAAACTTGTTCCTTTCTTCTTCCTCCTCTTTACAAATGGAAACCTGGCATCCAACATGGCCATGTGTTCTTCCTCCATTCCTATCCCCACTGCTCGGATCATGAGTTCTGTAAGGGAAGGGGAACCAGAAGGGACGACAGGTTCTGCCTGGATCACTAGGATGCCATGGGTGTATAAAAACTCTTTCATCTATTGGGATGGTGCCAGATGAAGCTGCACTTGTTTTGCAATGAGAACCATAACTTTTGACAAAATCTAGGTTGGGGTTCCCATCTTTCTTTTTCCTCTATCTTCACCATGCACGGAGCTTCCGGCCCCAAAACTAGATCCCCTCACAAATGGGCCAGATTTTCTAATACTCTTTGGGCACACCCTCTGGAAATATGCATGAATGCATTCAATTACATTGTGGGTGATGTCCTCAATTCCTGGGCCTTCTGAGGTGTTCCAATCCATTGGAGGGAGAGTCATCTTGTCTACTCCCTAGGCCTTATACTGCGGGTCCTCTATAGACCTAGTATTTAAAAACTCATTGGGGAAATTTCAAAGCTTCAGCCACTTTATCATCCCTTGTGTCTTCCGAACAAAATGATGGTTCCAGACCTCAAACTCATCTTGGCAGTCTACCCAAAAATCTTGTATGTGAGGCTGGTGAGGGTCTGATGCCCAGGGCAGTGTCATTGCTATCTTTTCTAATGGATCAAAATTATTCTAGTCTAAATAAAACTCTGTAAGCCCCAGACTCTTGAGTTCGTTATCTACTTCTTTTTCCACTGTAAGGCTGCAAGAGTAGTTCCCACAAGCTATTGGGAACAAAATGTTGGTAACCTTCTTCAATGCAAAGAAGGCATTTAGCTCTAGAATTTGTCTACAATACTCCAAAAGAATTATCTTATCCCCATAATGTTTGGGTAATAAGTAGGGTTTCCGTGAGAAGCCGGTAACCTGAATGTATGATTGTTGCTAAAATTGAATATAATAGTGGCCATAAGTGCTGACCAAGTTCATTGCCTCCATAGAGAGCCAGTATCTTACATCTCAAGTGGGTGTAAGAATATGGTAGTAAACGAAGGCATCATTCACCCTGTAAAAAATTGGGAAAACTGGCCTCCCATGGTAGCTATGGGAAATAATCCCATTGAGCATTTTGACCCTTGCCAATCCTGAGCTCGCCTACTATAAGTAATCTCTAGGTTACGGGGCATTACTGCGCTAGTGCCCACAAGATGTAAGAAGTCATGTATAATTTAAAAGACCAGGTGACCTGAGCCAGCTGGGCATCCACATGATTGGCAGTGATTACTACCCAGTCAAAAGTTTTCCCACCAGAGGCGATGCCAAACAACAAGTAGTACATCCATGCTAAGAATTCCTGAGTATGGGGCTCTCTAAAGACCCTGCATAATGCGATGATCCCCATCTATATGATTTCTTTGAACTTTTTCCAGGTTATCTCTAGCTTCATCTTTTTATAGCCTTTTCTGGGGGTCATGAGCCAATTGGTGTTGAGGTATTGTTGGGCCATTCTTGGGAGATTTTCAAATTCGCCTAGTGCATGGGCCCGGGTGAGGGTTGCCACATTTGTAAATTGGGGTATCCCTAGCCCCGAAGAGAAGGTTGTGGCATCCAGGGACACCATGGGCATTGAGTACTCTGAAGGAACAGGAGATGCAAGCATGATAGCTCAAATGGCTAGATTATAGTGTTCAGCCAGTGTGAGAATGAGCTTTGGAGCCTACACTGAGCGAGAGAAGTAGGTAGCCTTAAGGATCCCAAAGGTGATCACATTAAGTACCATCAGGTCTCTAGACCTATGTTGTATAAACATCATTTTCACTAAGGCCTGCATCTCGGCCCATGCACCGATACTTGTGTCAATGATTAACTGCAGCTTGGAATCGACATTCAACCCAGAATAACTTCTCCCTTTAGGTATTTCATTGAAAGTGGGAGTTTCTCTAAGGCCTTTTCTACCTTTGTCCCATTGAATATGCTAGTTGAAGTAATAGTGGGGAGTTCCAGACTGCCAGGTGGAGATGATGCAGATGCCTTAGACATGTTTGATAAGTTAATTCTAGCAAGTTGCAAAAGTGGAAAATCGTCAGCATATATATATATATATATATAAACTTAATATAATTCCAGATCACGGAGATTTTCACCACCACTTTGCTTCTATTCCTGAAAGAATGTTAGTTTGCATCAAACTCCGAAGATATAATATACTAAGGAAAATACTTGGGAATTTGATCAATGCCCAGGGGTTCTAGGTATTCTAACTCATGCAACAAAATGAAATGAAGGACAAAGGGGAAACTGAGACCCAGAGTCTGGGAAATATGACCGTTATTGATATGACTAGGAATTAGCCGTACTAGGCTGACATGGGGTTTCACATGGTCATGTAGTAATGGGAGTAAATGGCAATAATGGTGATAATTGTCTAAACACATAAGGAAATGAATGCGACTTGGGCCAATTTTGAATGCTCGCATGTGGGGAATTAAACCCATCATTAACATAGACATGACAGAGGAGAGAGAAACCTGCCATAGCTTGAATAGGTGAGGTGCCAATTTCAAAACAGGTGAGAACCATGAGGACAAGCTCAACAAATTGGGGTAAAATGTGAAAGGGCATGGTGAGCTTGACACAAAACAAAGACATACATCAAATATACCTAAAATATACAAAGGGCCGAAGAACCACAAGGGCCAAAGCACAACTCACAAGCTGAACTAAGAACAAACTATATATGGTTATATACAGAAACTATAACATATATATAGGAATCACTAATTTATAGTTGTACAAAGTGCAGACAACCCTCTGGCAGAGGCATCCTACCAACAGGAGGCGACAATAGACAGGAAAAAATAAAACAAAAAGAAAGCAGAACGGAACCAAAATAGAAAACCAAGAAACACACCCAAACAAACAAAGTAGAAGCTAGGAAGAACAAAACCAAAAAGGAGAGCTGAAGGGCCTACCTAAAAACACAAATAATGCGAGAGGAAGAGAATGGGAGGAACTCTGCAAACTAGGAAACTTTAAATGACTGCTAACGCACCACCACAAATTACTGCTAATCCACTGTTAATCATAGAGAGAAAAATATTGTTTAATCTCCTTAATCACCTTTGAATCTCTTTAATCACTCTGATTGTTTTGATCAAAGTAAAGGTAAAATAATTGGTAAATCCTATTTATACTCCTAGGGTAAAACATCCTTCTTTCCTTCCGCAAACTCTGGAAAAGGAAGGCCTCTGGACTCTGGGCTCGGGGATTCCATTTAACCATATCTTCCAACAAAGAAGACATGATGACAAAGAATCTCAAAGTCCAAGATCCAGCCGACTCAAAAGACAAACACACTTTAGGACCATGTCCCAGAGGAAAGAGAACCAAAAGAAAAATAAAATGACCCTTGTGGAGGCAAAGGCCAGAGGAAACAAGAGAAAAGAAACAAGGAAAAAAGAAAAAAGGGGGACCCAATGTTTTGCCTACAAAATGTAGGGACGGGTATACAAGGTATAATAAATGGTGACTCACTGGTATAGATGCCTTATCACATTTGAGGACTTCAGAATCTCTGGCTATCAAAACTAGAATTAATCTTTACCTACAACATTTTTCTTGCAAAGCGCAAGGTGTCTGAGAAAATCTGACTCATCATTGATTCAATCCTTCGGTATTTCTTTAGCTATGGGGTGTGTACTTTGAAAGAAAATCAAGCCGATGATTTTTGGGAGTAGTAGAGAGAGGGAACTGAATAAATCAGACCAAATTCATCCTATCTTGCACCTTTCCCCTGGATACCAGAATTCTCTATTCTTCAGTTCTTTTCTTTTCTTTTGAAGATGGGAAGGCAGTACTTCTTTCACCATGAACCTTAAGCTTATCTAATTTTTAGGGCAGTACTTCTTTCACCTTGCCACCTAATTCATATTTCTGAATAGGAGAGAATGTTCTAGACCTGGGATATTTTTATGATTTTTAGACTTGGCCAATAACTAGTGCAACCGATCTGCTCTCAAGGACCATGCGATTACTTGCTCCTTATATTTTCTGTTAACCGATGTCCAAACTTTCAAGATATGAATATGATGAAGATTTCCCATAACGTGTTACCATATGTACAAAAAAACTCTAGAGTGTAGAGAAATTCCACTGTGCTAACAATAGATTCCAAACTACCTGACATACATAAGGTACCATTCTATAGACTATATGTTATGTGAAGCATACCTGTCTACACAAGGGAGGGCAACACGCTGGGGACCCAAAAAACAAATGCAAAACAAAATAAAGAAAAAAACAAAGGAAAACAAGAAAAGAGGAAGGCGGTCCCAGAGGATGATAGAAAAAATATTCACAAGGACAAGGTAATCCAAGAGGAGCACTGGGGAAGAGGATTTACAAGCAAGAAATTTACATATAATACAACTTCGGACAAACTTACCACCTACCTCATTCAAAATAGTGCTTAATAAACTACCCATTGACAGGAAATGGGATGGCCTCTCCATTCATAGTATTTAGGTGATAAGTATTTGCCCCACAGATCTTAGATATCAGATATGGTCTGAGCCAGAGCCATTTGAACTTAGTGTGCTTTCCCTTCTTTTCCTGGGCCTTGTACCACAAAAGGACCAGTTCCAAAATCTAAAAGGCATTATACTGGGCTATCTGGTCAAACCATCATTTAACTACTACTTGGTGATGCACAAAGTGTTCTAGTGCCATGTCTCTTTGTTCCTCCATTCTCACCAGATTTAGAAGCTGAACCTCCATAATGTTATCCCAGTTGTTGAATTCTGGTATAAACTGAAAGGCTGAGATTTGTAAGTTGATGGGAAACACTGGATTCTGTCCATAAACCATATGAAATGGGGAAGTCCCCAGAGCTGCCTTAATCCTGATATGATTTTCCCAGAGGGAAAATCATATCTTTTGGTGCCAATACCAGGGGTTTTGTTCTAACAAGTGTTTGATCACCTTCAACAAAATTTTTATTAGTGGATTCAGCCACACCATTACCCTTGGGGTAGTAGTTGCTGGAGAAATTTAGGGTGATCTTCCTCTCATAGGTCCATTCAAGTAACTGCACTGAAGAAAATTACAGACCATTGTCACAGACTATAGAGAATGGTATTATGAAATGGGTGAGTATGTTTTCTTCCACAAATTTAATAACTACATCTGCTGTATGCAGTGAAAATACCTGCAGCTGCACAGCAAGTCAAAACATGCAAACACAAGATAGACTTAATAAATCAAAGCATGTAAAGAACTTGAAATACAACCTAATCTTCACTACAACCTCCGATGA
>MU225431.1:1122186-1137077 GCA_018584345.1 Thuja plicata
AGGTAGGGTTTTGGTGGGAGTGAAGGAGATTAAGAGGCAAAAAGAATGAGTGGATAAGATTAAGTGGTTAAAGTGAGGAGTTGACTTTTCAAGTCACATGTGTGTGCAAGTGATTAAGGCTAAAATGGGTTTGATGAATTTAGAAAATAAACAAAATATGTTTATTTAATAAATAGAGGAAAAGACTCAAAATTAAATAAATAAAATTTATTTAATTTAAAAGAGAAAAGGGTAAATGAATTATCTAAATAAATAATAATATTTATTTAAATAATAGAGGAAAAAGGCTTAAAATTAAATAAATAAAATTTATTTAATTTTAAACGGCTAAGTGAATTAATTAAATTAATAATTTAACTAATAGAGGAATTAGGACATTTTTTGATGTCTACATCTGCTGCATTATTTTTACAAGGGATCACTTCAGACCACCGGGGTAGCAGTCAAAATGTACCGGTCGCTGGCAAATGAATTGGGGTTGATTTCCCTGATAAAATCAAATGCCTATTAGGTGAAGGGTCTAACTTCAAATACCGTCTGCAAAGGCATGGCCGGGTTTCACTCATGATGTGTCACCGTTTGGCAAGTGTGGCATCTCCTAATGTGAGTGTATACATCCTTGAAGATGAAGGGGAAATAGTATCTGGTCCAGAGAATCTTGTGGACAATGGCATCAGCTAAGCCATGCCCAGTCCCAAACTGCCCATGAAATTCTTTAATTATTTTATCAGCTTGATCCCTATCTATGCACCGGAGGTATATCCCTTCATAGTTCCTACAGAAAAGCGTTCTATTTTTTATCATAAAATGTGCACTTTTCAGCTGCAAGGTGTGACATTTGTTTTGGGGAATCCCCTCTAGGCATCTATTGTTGAGCAATAGGTACACCAAATTAGTATACCATGGGTCTTGGGTGACGGATCCACTGCGTAAGTTTGGCATTCAATGTCTAGATTTTCTTTCGCTATTTCTCTACATAGTCCCTGGCCTAAGAATATCTTCATGGGTTGCATTTCTAGATCATACTCTTGGAGGATGGCCATCCATTTCTCCCGTCATTTTCCTAGTTCACTCTACAGCAGTAGAGATTTCACAGCATGGTCTGAAATGATAGCATGCACTTTTCTCCAGAGAATATAGTGCCAGAATTTATTCATAGCTTAGACAAGAGAAAAATCCTTCTTTTCCAAAGATGAGTATCAGACTTCAGCATTCTTGAAGGGGGAGCTCGTGAAATCTATTGGTCATTCTTCCCCTTCAACCTTCTAGGTCAAAACTATTGTGACAAAATGCAGCAAAGCAAAGGAGTATATGTGAAATGGGAGGGAATAGTTCAGGCTTGCCAGGATAGGTGCCTCCACTATGGTTTGCTTGATCTGAGAAAATTCTCTCTTCACTTTGGGGCTCCACTCAATCTTTGTGTCTTTCTTCATTATGTCATTGAGTGGTTTTACTATCTCGGAAAATCTAGTGATGAACCACCTGACAAATTTTATCTTTCCGAAGAAAGATCTCATTTCTTTCTTGCTGCTGGGCATCTGCAAATTCAATAGTGCTTCAACTCTCTCAGGGTCAATGGATATCCCCTTCTTAGATATGATATGCCCGAGCAGCTTCCCTTCTGTTACCCTGAATATGCATTTCTTAGGGTTGATGGAAATTCCATACCGATGACATCTCTCACAAATTTGGGCGAGGTGGGTGGAGTGATCACGCCTATCCCAAGAAAAGATGGTCAAATCATCCATATAGATGATTATGCATCTGTTAACTAGGGATTCGAACATGATTTCCATAGCTCTTGAAATGTTTCCCCTACATTGATCAAGCCAAAGGGCATCCTCTGGTATGAAAATGTTCCCCACTTCATGGTGAACACCATTTTATCTCTATCTTCATACTTAACCATGACCTGGTTATACCTGAAGTACCCATCCAGGAAGGACATCATTTGGAAACCCAATTTGTGTGCCGGATAGGAAAGATAATCCAGGCTGATAGTAGTTTTTGAACCTCTTGATGAATTAGAGGTTCTATCAATGGGTTCACCGATATTTTCTTTTGCTGAAAGGGCTCAGCATCTAGTTTCAGTGGGATGGTATGGGTCATGATGGATGTGTCATAAGTTTTTAGATCCTCATACCCCCACCCAATAATATCAATGTATTCTCAGAGAACCATGAGAATCTTCTCCTTCTCCTCTAGGGAGTAGGAGGTGCCAATGTGAACAATTTTTTCTTTACTGGCCTGGCCGATGTTGACCTTTTTGAATTTTCCTCCATCTGAGGAGGATAATATCTTCTCTTGGCCCTGGGGGTCTAAACCAAAGATGCATTCTAACACTACCATCCCCTTAGGGATGGTGTTGGTTGGTAAGTCTATGATTCCATCATCTTCTTCACCCTGCCTGGTATCATCATGATCTATTTCTTCCACTATTTGATCCTTGAATACACCAACATTGGCCATGAAGGCCAAAATATGTTGATCATCCTCAAAGACCTGAAAGTGGGTGATATTGTCCAGGAGGATGGGTGGGGACCATCCCAAAAGAAAAATTCTGGAGCCGTGATCCAACCATTGGCTCAAGGGTGCTGGCAGATACGACAAGGGAATCTAGAACATAATTTATTTTCTGGGGAATAAGCTCAATGCCAAAAGCATTGAAATATTCAATGAGGCTCTATGCCCAGTTGCGGTATGTAGCCAACATTTTGTTGTGACAAGTGTATTGGCTTCGAACCTATTTAACAATCAAATTTGAATCACCCATTGCCTAGAGGCGGGTGATTCCCTTTCTTAGTGCAAACAAGAGTCCAAGGACAAAGGCCTTGTACTCTGTGACATTATTCATGTAGTTAAACTGCAGCCTATAGGACATGAGGAATGATTTCCCCCATAGGTTGATCAACTCCACTCTAGCCCCACAGCCTTGTTTAGACTGGGACCCGTCAAACTGGGTCCACAAGTCATTGTTCATTTTCTGGGGCTGGGAAGGCAAAGTGGCATTTGGATTGATTTTGGGAGGGATGGGAGGAGTTTCCTCTGGCTCTGATGGATCATGGGTGAATTTTTCCTCTGAAGAAGGCTTTGGTTGGGGTTCCTAGATATGCGGCACCTTGGGTGTACTGCCAGAATGATTGCTGGGTCCAAGAGAACCCATTTTGTGTTCTTTCTCCCAGAGGGCATTGATATGGTAGGTAGTAGGGGCGATGCAAGGCTCACACTCTAGTTCATAATGTTTTTGATAATGCACCCAGCACCAAGTGCTAGACAAGAGTGTGGCAGGAGTTGCTGCGATACCTTGTGAGTTAACCTCACCCCTCATTTTTTTATCGAGGTCCTAAATTATCTGAGAAACTATGGGATCCTCCCTAGGGGTGAAATCAAATGTTAGGATCTTTAGAGGTCGGTACACCCTGGGGGAAGTCTCAGATAAAAGGACTTCATTCACCCTCCCAACTTTGGTGAGGGCCTACTTCATCATGGGCTCACTTTCTACCTGGATTTGGTTTGACTGCCCCTCCTAGGGGAGCCACAAGTGGGAGAATTCCGTAGAGAAATACCCATTAAGGGCCTTAGACCAATTTTGACTTAACAACATCCCATAAGTTTCAGGGATGTCCACCACTTGGACATCTATTATTCTTGATAACTGGGGGTCTTGAATGAGTTGAATCCAAATGTTATTCAACTCACCTACCATTTTTATAGTAGTTTTGTCCAGTTGGACTTCTACACCTTTGGATGGGGTGGGAAAGAGTCTGAGCTTCTGGCATATAGATAATGGCATGACACTGCCCAAAGCTTTAGAATCTACCAAGCAATTATGTAGGTTCTTCCCTTATATGTTCAAACCTAGTAGGAAGGGAGGATCCTCTATGTTTACCCAGAAGATAGCAACATTGGCATCGTCAAAAGTGACAGTCTTGAGTGGGTGACTGACAGCTTCTGAGTTTCCCAAGATTTTCAGAAGGGACTTCTTCTGCTCGGGAAAATTCAACAAAACCTCCATCAAGGTCATGGAGGTGGTGTTTCTTTCTAACACCTTAGTGATGTCAAACCTCCCCCTGGGTAAAGTTGGCTTCCCTTAGCTAGATCATTAGCTTGGTTAGAGCCAGGCCCTTTTGGTGGAAATGAGAGATCAGTTGTATTATCCCAGGGAGGGGTATCTTTGGGAGGTGTTAGCATGTAAATTGGTCCTTTACCAGCCTTACTCTGAGTGTTATAGGGAGTCTGAGGGCTGGTGAAGGCATTGGCCTCAAAGGTTGGGATAGATTCATCAAAGAACCCCTGCAATTTGGCTCCTCTTCATCCTCCTTGTTTGTCCCAAAGAAGATGGTCTCACAAGTGAAGGCACTCTAAGTAGGATCTTGTGTAGGTGTTTTCGGGGGAGTAGGATCGATAGTTTTTTGTCTGTCCAATTGGGAGATCATGATGACCTTCTCCAGTGTGGTGCAAATCACCTAGGAATGAGAGTCGATGTCATGCAATCTACACCACTTGGTCAGGGGGTGAAATTCTGCAAGTTGCATAGAATGACTAGGTCCAACACTGCCCTGAGTGGTGTTTTGGTTCAGAGGAGGACCTCCAGTGTTAGTATTTTTATTCCATTATTGTTGATTGGGCTGAGGCCTATTGTTGTAGTTCCTTCCTCTGGCATTAGTATTTCATTGTCTGAAGAAAACATCCCCTCTCTAGAAATTGGGGTTGTGGGGCATGGAAGGCACCACCTTCAACTGTCCCATGTCCACATTTAGGGAGGACATCAATCACCGAAGGAATTTAACTTTGGCAGAAAGATGGGAGTTTGCATCACAATGTGACAGTTGTTGTGGCTGGTTCTTGGGGAAAGTGATAGAAGCTCCCAAAGTTGAGGACTGCAATACTCCAACCACGGGCAACTGGAAGAAAGTTACTCTAGAAGGTTGTGTTAGTAGTTGTTTCATTTGCTACAGCTATTTCCAGGGAACAAATTCCAGACCTAGTATTGTCTGGGTTTGTGATGGATATATGTACCAAGCTTGTTGGTCTATCAGTGGTGGTGGGTTCATGGCCATAGCTGGGGCACCCATTACCTGATTGGGGTTGTATCCCCTGGTGTAAGAATTTCTACTCGGTATTGTGTTGAATGGTAAGCTCTTCCCAATCTCACCGGGAGCTTTCCTCAAACCGCACGACAACTCCAGCGCTAGGTTGTAAACCATTGCTAGAGTATCCTGGTCATTTGCAGTGGTGGTTCTCCAAAGGAGAGTGGCAACAAAAGGGTCCATGGCATTAAGATATGTCTAGATGGTCATGTCCGTGGATCAGATGAAGGGACCCGTGTACCGCTTCAAGGCTCATTAGAACCAATGGTTAAATGTTACGAGAGGTTCATTTGGTTCCTTCCTGATGGAGATAAACTAGCTGTGAGACCACATCGGGTCCACGTCTATGTGGAAGGCCGCTAGGAAGGCATCTTCCATGTCTTGCCAACTGTTGATGGAGTTGGTCAGCTAGTTGAGGTACCAGTTTAACTCATTCTATCCTAAGGACAGAGGGAACATCTGGGTCACAATGACCTGATGTTGGATCTGGTGTCAGTTCATGGCATCTTTGTATGCCTGCAAATTCTCTTATGTGGTTTGTGAGCCTAGGTGCTCATATTTGGGGAAGATCTTCTCCAGATGTGGAGGAAGATCATTGGTAGCGATAGAAAACTACCCCTTGGGGGACCTGGTATTACCAAAGTAGGTAGCCATCGGGGGTGTTTGATTTTGGCTAGGATAAGCGTTGGTCCCTAGGATTTTCTAGGCTACTTGGGTATTCTGAGGTGTAGAAAATCCCCAGACAAGGTTGGCTGGCTGCTTGGTCTTTGGGGTCCTTTTCTTTCAAGCAGGAGGCTCGAGTTCAACAAAATTTTTAGGGTTTCGGTCTGATCAAAGGATTCTTTCAAAGCACGTGGACGAAAAAGATCCAATCCCACTAAAATCTTGATTCCTAAAACTATGGCTTGGGGAACCCTCAGGTGGTGTAAAGTCAAAATCTTCCAAAGGGGATGAGCTCATGCCCTCCTTCTAGCACCAGTTTCTATTGATGGGACTTTGTGATTGGTCTCATCAATAGATGTAAGTTGTCACCGGGTACCGGGGTACCGACCAAACTCACCTGTAAAGGTTGTCCAGGGAATAAATTTTTTGGGCCTTCAAGAACCTGAGTGTCAAGTCTTGATAGTGTGGGGAGCTAAGTTGGGTGTGTGACTATTTTTGTCTAGGGGGATAGCTAGTTTTTGCCTCATTTTATCAAGGAATTTTGTTAGTAGTTTGGAGTTTCCTGCAAGCAAGCATTAGTTTACCAAATAAAGAGAAAAAGATATGCCAGGGTTAAGAGTTCATTCCTTCTACTTATAGTTACGCTAAATATTTCAAACATCAACCATGCTCTAATGAACTATACTAAATAATGAACATATAAAGAACTGGCAATTCATACATATTCAATAGAAAGAGGAAAAGAGGTCGTTAATCCACTTAAAACATTAGAGAAGAGGACATTAGAAACATACATCACAAAAGAGCATTAACTCAGAGATCGAAACACCAACAACATCATTTCCAGAACTCTTCCTTCTTTGTTAACAGGGTTCCAACATCACTGGTGTGTACATCAATGGCTCCAAGAGAGCATCTAACTACTGAGAACTACTAAGAACTACTGAGCATTGAGCTCTGCAACTACAAGAAATGAAATGTTGAATGCTAATAGTATTGGAATGCAAAATCATCAATTTTTCCGACCTTTGAAATGAGGTCAAACTTGTTTATTTATACACATACTTTCCCTAAAGTTTACCCTAATATAAATATACACTCAACATTAAAATACAATATCTGGTGGCTAGTACTACTTGCACCACTTACAATCACCTCAAAAAGAGTAGAGGTCTGACAGATCGACAGAAGAAGACAAGAAGAAAGGATGGAAGAATCGGCATCCAGAAGAGTGCCAGAGAAAGAGTAGAAGAAATATGATCTTCCCAGAGTTTGAGACTACATGCCTCATTAATGCGAAATGTGGCTCAGTCTTTGATGCACCAAGTAGTTAATGTTGGAGTGATGCCTTGGGAAGATCACCTATCAGGGCCATCCCTCTATCTGACATACCTTATTGGGGTCACCCACTTTGTGAAACCCTTATTGACTGTTGGATAATGACTGGTTGACTCCAATGAACTTGGACATTGGTCACCGAAAGAATACAAAACTGTTGGATCCAAAATTTAGGAATTCAGGAGATTATGCCCAAAGAATAATGAATGCTCAAAATACACCCTACTAGTGAAAATCCCCAGAATCCGGAGAACATTACTGTCCCTTACTATTCTTAAATACCTCCAAAATTTGGCTAATGCCATCTCCATCTATGTCCCTGATGCTATTCCACCAATCATGGACAATTCCAAACATCTCTTCAATATCTCCAACCCCATCCTGGAATTTATCTACTAATTTTACTGATTCATAAGCCCAGAGCATCATTTTAGATATTCTCGATAATTTTCGTCCATCAAAGTCTCTGACACACTAATACTAGGACTCCATCAACTCATCATATTTACTAAGGATGTGATCCTCTGGGGCACATGTTCTAGTGGTGAAGGGATAAACTTGTCACACCCTTCCAATGAATGCTTTGAATAGGTCCAACAGATACCAGACTGCTCTGACTTTCTCCTTTAGGTTCGTGACCAGTTGCTTGCATACCTCAATTTTAAGGCCAAGTCTGGAGTACCAGGCTTGGAGGAATTTTAATGATTCCTCTCCCAAAATTCTCGCCTCTGTGATGACCTCTTCCCTAGAGTTGATGAATTCATCCAATCCAACTTTTTATCCTTTGTATTTCTCTAATTTTCCTTCCCATATGACAATGGCATTGGTTACTTGGTCCAAGAGATTATTGGAAAAGTAAAGGTCTGAGAGTGACACATCTAAATATTTCCTTACGACCTTGATCTATTCAGTGATCCACCTATCTACAGCCTATACCTTCTTCTTCATGGCCCTAAGAGCATCCATGTCACCCTACAGAAGTAGTGGTATGAAGGTGGAGGCTTCAAGACAGATTTCGGCTAGTGGTTGTGTAAGCTCTGCTAAAATTCTGAGGAGATTTTTATTCTTAACTCTTTCCTCCTTCAACTTCTACATTTGTTTATCATATTGGGCTTCTACTACCCAGGTTTCCTCTCTTAGCAGGTCTAGCTCTCCCTACTTGTCTCTCCTCCCTAGAGGCACTTCTGTGATTGCATAATCTTTGACCCTTATTGTTGCTGTGTCTATATCTGGGGGAGGTGTTGCAATTGTTGCAACTATGCTTCCTCCCAGACTGGTCTGGAGGGTATGGACTATTCGGGCCTTTTTTGGCTTCTTAGCCTCTATGTTCTGGGCCATCATTTTGGCCAAGGAGAGGGGAACACATGATTTTGTCGCCGGGGCCTTCCTTTTTTTGGATTCCACCAGCCATTGTGGTAGCTGGGGAAATTTTGTCACTAAGGCCTAAGTGTTGGGACCTCCTTCTAAGTCTGGTGGTGCATTCCCAGTATTCATGGTTTCATCGGGCTCCTTTTCTTTTTCCTATTCCTGTTCCTGCTCTCCAGAAGCTTCAGTCTCTTCCTCCCTGGTGGCATCCTTTTCGGTAGTGTCAGGGACCTCATCTCTTTTGACACCAGCATTACCTGTATCACTAGGAACTTCCCCATTTTTCCCAGCATTAGTTGAATCAATATTTATATCTTTGTGGTTTCTCCCCTCATCCCGTTGTTGTCATTATTCCTTGGCATCATTCGTCAGGACATCCTTCTCTGTTGGAACATTCTCTGGAGGTGGTGGAGGTGTCTGGCTAATGTTTGACTATTGGGCCACTAAGACCACCTTGCCGAATGTACTCCAGGGCACTTGGTCCCCCAGAGTAACCAAAGGCATTTAGAGCGTGATAGTTGGGTGTACGGTTGATCTTGTAGGTTTGGTTTCCCCAGTCGTTGATTTCTCATCAGTGATTTTCCTTGAACTTGTCTCAGTCCCCTGGACCGGTGTTTCCTCCTATTTAGGTTCCTTTTGTGCTTCTTCCTGGGCCTCCTACTCCGTGACAATTTCTTTTTTCAAGATTTCTTCCTCGGTGGGGGTCCTCTCTTGTTCTTGGGTGGTAATTACTTCCACTACTTTCTTGATGTCCCATTGTAGGTTTACAAGCTCTTCCATCCCTAATATATCATCAAATTCATCATGTGGAGGGGAGCTCTCCAGGGAATTTTTTGGTTGATTGTCCAGCTCTAGGGAGTCCATCCTCAAGTTCATCCTCTACCTTAGGCTGAGGAACACTTGTTCCTTTCTTCTTCCTCCTTTTTACTAATGGCGGCCTGACAACCAACATGGCCACATGTTCTTCCTCTGCTCCTATCCCCGTCACTCAGATCATGAGTTTTGCAAGGGAAGGGGAACTAGAAGGGAGGGCAGGTTCTTCCTGGACCACCGGGATGCCAAGAAGGGTGCATAAAACCTCTTTCATCTTCTAGGATGCTGCCAGAGGAATTTGCACTTGTTCTACAATGGGAATCGTAACTTTTGACAAAATCTAGGCCAGGGTTCCTATCTTTCTTTTTCCTCTATCTTCACCCTGAGCGGAGGTTCTGGCCCCAGAAGTAGATCCCCTCACAAATGGGCCAACTTTTCTAATACTCTTCGGGCACACCCTCTAGAAATACGCATGACTACATTCAATTACATTGTGGGTGATCTCCTTAATTCTTAGGCCTTTTGAGGTATCCCAATCCACTAGAGGGAGAGCCATCATGTCTACTCCATGGGCCCTATACTGCGGGTCCTCTGTAGACCCGGTATCTAAAAAATCATTGGGGAAATTTTGAAGTTTCAGCCGCTTCATCATCCCTTGTGTCATTCGGACAAAATGCCAGTTCCAGACCTCAAATTCATCTTGGCAGTCCACCCAAAAATCCTCTATGTGAGGCTGGTGGGGGTCTGACACCCAGGGCAGTGCCATTGCTATCTTGTCTAACAGATCAAAATTATTCTAGTCTAAATAAAACTCTATAATCCCTAGACTCTTGAGTTTGTTATTTGGTTCTTTTTCCACTGTAAGGATGCAAGAGTAGTTCCCGCAAGCTATTGGGAACAGAATGTTGGTAACCTTTTTCAATGCGAAGAAGGCATGCAACTCTAGAATTTGTCTGTAGTACTCCAAAATAATTATATTATCCCCATAATGTTTGGGTAACAAGTAGGGTTTCCTAGAGAAGATGGTCACCCTAATGTATTAGTGTTTCTAAAAATGAATATAATAGTGGCCATAAGTGCTGACCAAGTTCATTGCCTCATTAGAGAGTTGGTATCTGGCATCTTGAGTGGGTGTAAGAATATGGTAGTAAATGAAGGCATCGTTCACCCTACAAAAACTAGGGAAATTTTCCTCCCATAGTAGCTATGGAAAATAATCCCATGGAGCATTCTGACCCTTGCCAGTCCTGAGCTTGCCAGTTGTAAGTAATCCTTGAGTTACGGGGTCTTGCTGTGCTAGTGCCCACAAGTCGTAAAAAGTCATGTATAATTTAAAAGCCAGGTGACCCAAGCCTGCTGGGCATCCAATATGATTGGCGATGATTACTACCCAGTCAAAATTTTTCTCACCAGAGGTGATACAAAAAAAGAGGTAGTACTTCCATGTTGAGAATTCCTGAGTATGGGGCTCTCCAAAGACCCTGGATAATGCAATGACCCCCATTTGTATACTTTCTTTGAGCTTTTTTTGGGGGATCTCTAGCTTCATCTTTTTATAGTCTTTTCTGGGGGTCCTGAGCCAATTGGTATTGAGGTATTGCTGGGCCATTCCCGGGAGCTTTTAAAATTCACCCAATGCTTGGGCCCGGGTGAGGATTGCCGCATTTGGAAACTAGGGGATCCCTATCTCCAAAGAGAAGGTTGTGGTTTCTAGGGACACCATGGGCATTGGGTACTCCAAAGGAACAAGAGTGGAAAGCATGACAACCTGAACAACTAGATTATAGTGTTCATCCAGTGTGAGAATGAGCTCCAAATCCTGCACTGAACAAGGGAAGCAGGTGGCCTTAATGATCCCGGAGGTGGCCACATTAAGTGCCATCAGGTCTCCAAACCTATGTTGTATAAACATCATTTTCACCAAGGCTTGCATCTTGTCCCATGTGCTGACACTTGTTTTGGTCATTAACTGCAGCTTGGAATTGACCTTTGACCCTAGAATAACTTCTCCCTTTAGGTATTTCATTGAAAGTGGGAGTTTCTCTAAGGCCTTTTCTGCCTTTGTTTTGGTGACTTCCCTAGTTGAAGTAGTAATGGGGAGTTTTGGACTCCCGGGTGGAGATGATACAGATGCCTTAGACATGTTTGATAAGTTAATTCTGGAAACCTGCAAAATCGAACAACCATTAGCATATATATAGAAACTTAATATAATTCTGGATCCTAGAGATTTTCACCACCGCTTTACGTCTGTTCCTGAAAGGATGTTAGTTTACATCAAACCCTAGAGATATAATATACTATGCAAAAGACTTGGGAATTTGATCAATGTCCAGGGTTCTGGGTATTCTAACTCATGCAACAAAATGAAATGAAGGCCAAAGGGGAACCTGACACCTAGAGTCTGGGAAAGATGATCATTATTGATATGACCAGGAATTAGCCGTACTATGTTGATGTGGGGTTTCACGTGGTCATGTAGTAATGGGAGTGAATGGAAATAATGGTGACAACTGTTTGAACACATAAGGAAATGAATGCCACTTGGGCCAGTTTTGAATGCTCATGCATGGGGAATTAAACCTGCCATTAAGATAGACATGACAAAGGAGAGAGAAAATTTCCATAGTTTGAACAGATGAGGTGCCAAGTTCAAACCAGATGAGAACCACGAGGGTGAGATCAATAAATAATCACTAATTTATAGCTGCACAAAGGGTGGACAACCCTCTAGCAGAGCCATCCCACCAACGGGAGGTGACAGAAGATGGGAAAAAACAAAACAAAAAGAAAGTAGAATGAAACCAAAATAGAAAACCATGAAACACACCCAAACAAACAAAGTAGAAGCCAGGAAGAACAAAACCAGAAAGGAGAGCTGACGGGCCTACCTGAAAACATGGAGAATGCAGGAGGAAGAGCACGGGAGGTTCTCTGCAAACCAGGGAACTTCAAACAACTACTAACACACCACCCCAAATTATTGCTAATCCACTATTAATCACAGAGAGAAAAATGTTGTTGAATCACCTTAATCGCCTTTGAATCACTTTAGTCACTCTGAGTGTTTTGATAGCGGTAAATGTAAAATTATTGGTAAATCCTATTTATACCCCTAGGGTAAAACATCCCACTTTCCTTCTGCAAACTATGGAAAAGGCAAGCCTCTAGACTCTGGACCCAGGGATTCCATCTAACCATATATTTCAACAAAGAAGACATGATGATAGAGAATCTCAGAGTCTGGGATTTGGCTAACTCAAAGGACAAACACACTCCGAGGCCGGGTCCTGGAGGAAAGAGAACCAAAAGAAAAATAAAATGACCCTTGCAGAGGCAAAGGCCGGAGGAAATAAGAGAAAAGAAACAAGGAAAAAATTGAAAAGGGGGACCCAACATTTTGCCTACAAAATGTAGGGATCGGTATGCAGGGCATAACAGTGTATGCTATTAGAGTATATGATATACAAGAAATGAGAGTAGTAGAAAAAAAAATGTTACTCTAGATAGTCTGATTGGTAGACTTATTTTATTTTAGATGAATAACTTTGACAACAGTGTCTTACCATCTATTGAGTCTACATTTAAATCTTCTTTGAAAATAACTAAGTCAACTCATAAACACACTATGAGAAATGATAGTGAAAGTGATAGTGATGACCAAGATCTTGATGAGATTGAAGCATTAATGGATAGAAGATTTCAGAGAGGCAAAGGTACATACAAAGGTAAATTACCACTTGTATGTTTTAATTGTAAAGAGATTGGACACTTTGCTACTAGATTTCCTAAAAAAAGAAAAGAAGACATAAATAATGATAGATCATATGAAAAGAAGTTTTATAGAAGTGATGATAGAGATTACCGAAGCAACTGATAATCTGACAGAAGAGACAACCAAGACTATAAGGACAAAGGGAAGAAAGCTTGTTACCTAGCTGAGAACAAAGCTGAGAACACTGACATCAAATCTGATGGAGATATTGAGGTGGTATTTGTTGCTATGAAAGATGATTCAGACAAAGAAGAAATGTATGTAGAAACTACACTCATATCTAAGGTTAGTAAGAATGATGTCTAGATTATTGATAGTGTCTCTACCCACCACATGAATGGTGATAAGGAAAAGTTTGAAAATTTTGAGTATTATAATGGTGGATCAGTAAGAATAGGTAATGACTCACCCTGTCTGGTTGAAGGTAAAGGAACCATAATGTTGAATAATCAGATCAGATGTGAAAATGCATACTAGGTAAAAGGACTTAACTATAACCTATTGAGTGTTTCACAACTGAATAAAATAGGTCATCGAGTTGCATTTGAGAATAAAAATGCAAAGATCTTCAATGAATCAGGAAGGTTGATCAGAACTGGTGAACAGACAAAAGCTAATCTATTTTATCTTGATGATATAAAAACCACTTGTTTAATGGCTAGAAATGAATACATATGGTTGTGGCATAAAAGGTCATGTCATGTGAATTTTGACAACGTGGTTAATATAAGAAATAAAAGAAAAGTAAGAGGATAAACAAGAATGTCAAAGCCCGACCATGTCATGTGTAAGAATTGTCAAAAAGATAAAATGAAAAAGTCTAGTTTCAAGAGAAAAACCTACACATATAATGCTATTCTAGAATTAGTCCATACTAACCTATGTGGAATGATGAGAACAAATAGTTACTATGGAGATAGATACTTCATTCTCTTTGTAGATGATTATTCTACAATGATGACAGTTATGTTCTTAAAAGGGAAATTAGAAGCATTCAATATGTTTAAATGGTATAAAGCTATTGTAGAAAAACAAAGTGGTAAGGAGCTAAAATGCTTAAGATCAGATAGAGGAGGGGAATTTATTTATGATTAATTCACTAATTTTTGTAATGAGCGTGGAATTCAAAGATAGGTTTCCGCACTGAGAACACCATAGAAGAATGGAATTGCTGAGAGAAGGAACATATCCATTGTTGATTGTGCCAGAACACTGATGATTAAGAAAGGCACCACTCTGAAGGAGAGGAAAAATAAGAAAACATTTGCATGAAAGGCAACCACAACCTATAAAAGCATACAAATAACAATCTTATCCTAACATTAGAGCAATTGAGAAAGAGTATTGAAAATATATGCAAATAAACATAATAAAAACTCCCTCAAATGGACTCCAATGTCCTTTCTCGCTTCTCAAAATGAGTTGATGTAGCTCCCATGATGATTTTGCACTTATCCATGAAAGCAATTTGGCATGATAACAAGAAGATTCAAAAGATGTGGTTCACCAAAGAAAGACAAAATGAGCTCAATTTATAGAAGATGAGAGCTCAAATTGTAAAATTAGTAATTAAATGTGCAAAAGGGAAATTGTCATAAATTATGACAATTGGTAAATTTGAAAAAGGAAAATTGTCATTAATTATGACAACTTATGACAAATTGAATGCACAATTAGAAATTAGTGAGTGAAGAAAGGGAAATTTGTCATAAACTATGAAAAATATGACAAAAGCAAAAAAGGAAAATTGTCATAAACTATGACAATTATGACAAAAGAGAAAAAGGAAAATTGTCATAAACTATGACAATTATGACAAAAGGAAAATGGAAGGTGGAGGCTAAAAT
>MU225431.1:1146429-1162150 GCA_018584345.1 Thuja plicata
CTACCACCTTTGTTACTTATGTTTTAATTTCATGCTTAAGGTAAATTATTTTTATTTTATTCTAGCTTTCACCTTAGATAAATATTAGTTACTTTCTCCTTTAAAGGAATAATATAATTTCACATAAGAATTAATTCCTTACTTAACAATAAAAAGGTACATAAATAAATAAATACACACATATATTAAAACATTTATATAAGCATATTTATATAGTCATATATATAGACATATGCATATGTGTGCACCCATATGCCTATGTGAATATATATCCATACAAATATTATTATTATAATCATGCATTAATGAATACATTTAGAAAAGGCTTATTACCACATATTTAATTCCATAATACCATCAAATTATTACTAACCGATAATCCAACCACAAAACAATATTCACCTAGTCCTAGGGACTATAATGAATATCCACACTGATCAAATACTAAGAATCTATAAATAGACATCAATCCACAATCAAAGGACAAATCCTAAAAAGACCCAACCCGAGAGCAAGGATCAGGGCTAGGCTTAGTCTTGTGGGACCTGGTACTATCTCTGTAACAACAAAAATGATCAAGGATTTTGGGGCACACTCAGACTTGTGAAGCCAGGTGAAGTCGACGCCCAGTACCTACAAGCCTACATCACAGAGAAGAAATACATGTGCATCAATGTACATATAAAAGAAGACATTGCAAATAGATGATTGGGATCGATACATCATGTGGACCTCATCCATGTGAGTAACTACGACTTCATCCTGAATCATGAAAACACATTATGTATATATACATGCACACACACACACACACAAAGAATGTAACATTATCATAATGAGGGTTAGAATCTAAGCATTGGGTTAGTCAATAATCAATACTAATAATAAATCACCATAATCATAATAAATATCCTAATCATTAAGTGACATACAAGATTCATCGAAAGAAACTTTAATAGAAGAATATATCTATATCCATCCAACACATAACATCCTATTATTCCCTACATCCCCATCCCTACATTTTGTGTGCAAAATATTGTGTCCCCCCTTTTCTGTTTTCTGCTTCCGGCTCTTGCCTTGTCTTTTTCCTTTGTTTCTTTATTTTCCTTCTCTCGGTTTTCTTTCCCATGTTGTTTTTTTTTATTTTGTTTTTCCTTGTCGTGTCCGTTCATTCTCTAGATACCGGACCTCAGACTCCGGGATTCTTTGCCATGATATCTTCTTTTTGTAAGAGGGTATGGTTGCAAGAAATCCCCGGGCCCGGAGTCCGGAGGTCTACTTGTTCCAGAGTTGGTGGAAGGAAAGGTAACTTGATTTCTAACATGGGTATAAATAAAAATCACCTGTCTTTTTCACAATTACCACGATTAAAACACTTAAGCAATTTGAGCGATATCACAGTGATTTAGCGAGAATTTAGTGCGAACTATTCCAAGCTATTCTAGACAATTGCAAGTGGTTTATGGTGTTGAGTGGTGATCATTTGAAGGTAGAAGCTATTGCAGAGTTCACGAGTTCCTTTCCTCCATTGCCTTTCTGGTTTTTAGGTTGGTTCCTCTGTTTCTCTCCATTTTTTTCTGCTTTTTGCTGTATTTGGTTTGTGTTTTTGTCATGTTTTCATTTTGTCTCTGTGTTTCTTTGTCTGGTTTGTCACTCATTGGTGGGTCGGCTCTACCATAGGGTTGTCCTCCCTCTGTGAAAATGTAGAATAGTGTAGATATTGTAGGGTTTATACATTTTTGTACATTGTTGTTTAGAGTAGTCATTATGTTTCCCTACTGTATATTTGGCATTTTAGTGTATATCCATTCATTTTGCATGTATATACCTTTTGGCCCTATAGTAGGTTAGTTGTATATTTTATGTATATTCATTTGGTCTCATGTCGAGCTTGTCGTGCCCTATTTGTTTCACGTTCAAAGTTTGCGAGCTCGTTCCAGACAAAATACCACCTGGTTGAAACTCAGCTCTCAGCTGGTTTCAGCCAGGTAGTTTTCTCTCTCCTCTGTAAACTAGCTTGTGTTTCATTTATGTCCCATGCACACATTTAAATTTGTCTAGATGGTTTCCACTTTACGCACATTTGGACATTTGGCACCGTTGTCGCCATAACTTCTATTTATTGCATAGCCATGTGACGCCCACGTGGGCCTGCTAGTTCACTTTTCACACACATCTTCCAATGGTTAGTTTTCTAAACCCCGGGTTCTTTGTCCTCACCATCCCAAACCTTACTTTTGTTAAGTATGCTGAAACCCCGGGCCTGAATATTGGTTGATTCTCAATTTTGCATTATATATATACTTGTCAGGATTCTTGACCTAAAATAACTTTTTAGGAAAAGGAACACCATGATGGTAAGATCTCTGGATCCCTGAATAATATTTATCTGCAAGAATATAAAGGTCACCTTTCCTTGTAGGTTTTCAAAGCAACATACTTTCATCATGTCTGAGGCTTCTGCATCTTCACCACCTGGGAGTCCAGAACTTCCTTCTACGGCGGTCACTAGGGCAGCCATTGGGTCTAAAATAGAAAAGGCTATGGAGAAATTGCCCCTAAGCATGAAATACATGAAGGAAAGTGTTGTCATGGGATCAAAGATTGATTCTAAAGCTTAATTAATTACCGACACCAGCGTCAGAAAATGGCCGGAGATGCAGGCCTTGGTGAAAATAATGTACATTCAGGGATAGTCTAGGGATCTGTTGGTGATCAACATTGGGGATTCTAGGATTCTCAAGGCCGCCTATTTTCCATGCTTAGTGCAGGCCCCAAAACTCATTCTAACACTTGTAGCGCACTACAACACATCCATCTGAGTTGTTATGCTCGCAGCCCCGGTCCCAACCGGATACCCCACCCCTATGGTGTCTCTCAATGTCGCAACCTTCTAGATGGGGTTGGGAATTCCTTTGTTTGACAACCCAATTGTCATTACAAGAGCTAATGCCTTAGGAAAATTTTGAGAGCTGGAGGTCCCAGCCCAGTTATACATAAACAACCATTGGCTGAAGACCACCAAGAGGGACCCCAAGAAGATGAAGCTAGAAATCACCTAGTCTGAATTCAAAGAAAGTATCTAGATGGGGATGATAGCATTATGCTGGGTCTTCAGGCAACCCCATGCCCAAGAATTCTTAGGGTGGATGTACTACTTCCTAGTGGCATGAGCACTAGCAGAGAATACTTTGACTGGGCCACCATAATTTCCAACCATGTAGACTCTCAGCTCCTATAGGTAGCCCAAAATAAAAAAATTTATATGACTTCTTATGTTCTCTAGGCCCTAGCGCAACAATGACCCCACACCAATAGGTTACTCATATCAGGAGTACTCAGGATTGGCCTGGGTCAGAAGGCTCCCTGGGCTTATTTCCCACAAATCCAATGGGAGACTAGTTTCCCTAGATTCTGCTGGGTGAACGACGCCTTCATCTACTACAACCTACTCACTCCCACCCAGGATGTTGGATACCACCTCTCCATGGAGGCAATGGATTTGGTCAGAAATTATGGTCATTATTATATATAATTCCAGCAGCATACATACATAAGGGTAATGACTTCTCCAGGAAACCTTACTTGTTGCCCAAACATTGTGGGAACAAGATAATCCTCCTGGAGTATTGCAGGAAAATAATGGAGTTGTATGCATTTTATGCCTTAAAGAATGTGACAAATATTCCATTCCCAATCACTTGTGGGAATTATTTGTGTAGTCTGGCCACCACCAAAGAGGTAGACAATGAACTCAAGAGCCTGAACTTGGCGGAATTCTATTTAACGCAGAATAAATTTGATCTGCATGGCAAGATTGTACTGACACTTCCCTGGGCATCAGAGCCCCATCAATATCACATGGAGGACTTCTAAGAAGATTGCCAAGATGACGTCAAGGTCTGGAGCTGGAATTACATCTAGATGACCATGGGGATGATGCAAAGATTGAAATTCCAAAAATTTCTGGATGACTTCTCAGATTCTGGATCTACTTTAGACCCCCACTACAAAGAAAAGCAGATTGGTAAATTGGCCCTCCCACCAGTGGATTGGAATGCCTAGGAAGGGCCTACCATTGAGGAATTTACCCACAATGTGGTCGAGTGGAGCCACAAGTATTTCAAAAGAGTATGCCCCGGGAGTACCCGTAGGGCTGGCCCGGCGATACCAAGACTGCCTTTAGGGGCTGGAACCTCTTCCAGGGCCGGAACCTCCTCCGGGAATAGAACTTCTACACAGGGAGTGGATAGGGGAAAAGGAATAATGGGATATCCAACTCTACAAGAGATCCTGATAAAAGAACATCTGAAGCAGTCAATAGTTGCCTCCCAGAAAATGAGGGAAAAATTAATAACACAGCTAGCTACTCTGGTGCTCGTGACCAGACCTATCTGTCCTCCTTCCTCCCCTTCACTAGTAGCCCTAATGGTCAAGGTGACAGGAGTAGATCCAGAAGAGCAAGCAGTACTAAGGGATGTGGGGCCACCCTTAGTCACCAGGTGAAAGAAAAGGCTTAACCCAAAGCCAAAGGTAGAGCCAGAGCTAGGGATGCCGCAAATTCCACAAGTTGAAATCCTTTATTCTGACTCCCTGGAGCTGGAGAGGGAACTAGAAATTTCTCACATTCCTACAAATCCTCCCCCTCAAGATGAATTTGATGATGTTTTTAGAACTGACAAGTTCAGGAATTTGCAGGGAGATATTGCGTAGCCAGAGGCAGAAACCCTGGAGCGGGAGAAAGCTCCCGAACAAGAACCTGCACAGGAGTAGGAGGAAAAGGAAGAAGAAAAGGAGGTGGAATAAGAAATTTCCTCTAAAGTTTTGGAGACATAGGACATGGGAGTATCAGGGCAACAAAAGCTAAATGAACAAATGGCATCGATTGGGGAAATTGGACCTACAGGAGCAACCGTAACCCCAACCTCCGTGTTCCAAATGCCACTCCCAAAGACAACATTTGAAGAGGTGATTACTGTGGCCCAAATTTTGAACCTTGGCCCATTTCCTCCCACACTACCAAAGAATGTACCATTAGAAAAGGACATCCCAACAATAGAGACTGAGGAAGAACAACAAGAAGAAGAAGAAGAAACCCCTGGGGTGACTAGTAAAGACCCAAACATTGCCAAAAGTACAAATGGAAAGGCAGAAGAAATAGGTGTCACCAGAGGAGATGTCATCAAAGAATTAGAAGATATAGGAAAGGAGCCAAGAGACACCCACACTATTGAAAGGGCACAGCAAGATATTGGGGAGAATTCGCAGGAACAATCTTTGGCTAACAAGCCACCCCTACTGCCACACTGGTCAATGGAAACCTGAAAGAGGAAGGCCCCATCAACCCCCAGAGCCCATATTTCTTTGGCGGAGATGATGGCTCAAGCACAAAATATGCCAAAGGCCTAGAAAGCCTAGACGGTTCACACTCTTCAAACTGAGCCAATGGAGAAACAGTCGCAGTAGTAGCGACACCTTCTCGAGACATATACAAAGCAATAGCTGAGGCTGGAGATTACAATATCATAGAGATATCACTGGGGAAGAGAGGGAAACAAGTTGAAGTGGACCTGTTAAAGGAAGCAGCCAAGGCAATGGAGGCTCGCTATGAAAAAGAGGCTCAAAAGTTAAAGGCAGAAAAGGAGAAAAATGCAAACCTCATGGGGTTGCTTACTGAGCTAGCCCTTCCTATCAATGTTATTCCTCTAGAGGCATCCACATCTGATGTGTCACTACTGCAAAGTGATATAGACTCCTTATAGTCCATGAAGAAGAAGGCCCAAGTGGTCGATGAATGGGTCGCCCTATAGTTGGGAAACATTTGACATTTCCTAGTGTCCACCCTCCCAAATTTATATGCAGCTCACCATGTTTTGCATCAGGCCAAAACCATCATCAACATATGGGAGGGGGACATCAAGAATTATGAGGCATGGAAAGTTGAGTTAGAAGAACTCATCGGCCTTAGAGAAGAAATTATCTCTGAGTCCAGAATTTTGGGAGAGGAGTCATTTGATTTTGTGAAGACCCAACACTCCAGACTTGACGTCACATTGGAGGTACTCAAGAAACTGGTGGGGACTCTGTGGGATAAGGTTAATATAGCACAATATTCTTTCAATTTATACAAGTCTTTTGTTTCAAAGGTCTCCGGAGCTGATCCTTTTAGCACTGATACATGTATGCTGGAGGAATTTGTTTTGGGAAAATTTGATGAACTAATGGAATCAAGGTATCAATCCCCAGAGGGGATAGATGGAGCAAAGATGGCATGAATAACTTTCATGGTGTTCATTGGCCATGATACGGAAAGAATGGCCGATGAGTTTAAAGAGAATGTTCCAGAACTGGGGGAACAAATTGAGGTGGCCAAGTATCGGCAGTCTGGCCTTAAGGACATTGATGAGGATGAAATTTCCCACCTCCTCTAGACCTTCAATGATAGTAAAAAACCATAAAGATTCTTCGGTGGCCAGAGAAAACCAAAGTAGTTTATATTTTTTTATTCTTTCAGAACGCAAGTTCCCAGATCCCGAAGCTCCAAATCCCACATTTTGTATATTTTAAAGTGATCTTTGTCCCAGTCCTCAAGGCCAACCAGTCACTTTCATGACAGTTAGTTAAGGATGTCAGAAGGTAGGTGACCATGATAAGACACATCGGCTCGATGGGAGGTTTTCTGACAGATGGTCTTCCCAAGGTGCCGCTTTAACGTTACACCTGGTGCATCAGAGATAGGGTGTCACTCTCCCATTTATGAGGCATGTAGCCTCGATCCCTAGGGGATTAGATTTCTTCCTTCTCTTCTCTTGGCTCTCTTCTCGAGGCTAATTCTTCCACTCTATCTCTCTTGTCTTATTGTTTTTACATGTCAGACCTCCATCTCGAGGTCTTTTGTAGTGTGGTGCAGGTAGTATCAGCCACTGAATAATTTATTTTATTTGTAAAATGTAAAATAAGTTAGGGTTAGGGTTAAATAGAAAAGCATGTATAAATAGTAAGTCCAGCCTCATTTTGAGGGTCAGAAAAATTGATGATTTTGCATTCCACACTTAATAGCAATCTTGTTTTCTCAGTTTTTAGTTACAGAGCTCAATGCTCCATTGTCTCTTAGTTTCTAGTAGTTAGATGCTCCCTTGGAGCCAACATTGTACCATGCACCAGTGCTTTCTACAAAGAAATGTTAATGAGGAAGATGGAATTCTTTCAATGACATTGTTGGTATTCTGTCTTCTAGGTTGACAGTATTTTATGCTTAATGTTTTTCATGTCTTTTGCTCTAATGCTTAAAGTAGATTAACGACCTCCTTCCCTTCGCTACTAATAAAATATTAACTAATGGTTGTGTATTTCTTTGGTATTTAGTAGTCTATCAGAGAATTATTGATGTATTGAATGTTTAGCATAACTATAGGTAGAACAAATATTTCTAACTCTGCAATATCCTTTTTTAGTTTATTTGGTTAAGTGAATGCGCACTTGCAAGTAACCCCCACTCATTGAATCACTAGAGAGAATGAGTTGAAGATAACCAGCTATCCCCCTTGAAAATATTCACATCTCCCAACCGAGCCCTGCACCGTCGAGACCCGACTCTCACATGCTTGGAAGCCTGGGGAATCTCATTTCCCTGGACAACCTTTACAGGCGGAGTTGGCCAGTACCCCGGTACCCAGTGAAAACTTATATCTACTAGTGGATCTAGTCACAAAAGTCTCGTCAATAGAAATTGGTGCTAGAATGAGGGCATGAACTCATCCCCCTCTCAGGACTCTGATTTTATACCTCCTGAGGGTTCCCCAAGCCATAGTTTTAGAATTCAAGCCTTCAGTGGGATTGGGTCTTTCTTCCCAGAGAGATTTGAAAGAATTCTTAGATCAACTCCTGATCCTAGAAATTTTGTCAAACTCAGGACTCCTACACGAAAGAAACGGACCTTAAAAGTCTCATCAGCCCCTATCTTCCAGAAGTCTAGTGTACCACTAAATATCAAAACTTACCAAATAATCCTGAGAATCAACGCTCAACTTGATCAGATTGTGATTCCCCCAATGGTTGCATATTTTGGAAATACTGGGTCCCCCATGGGAACTTTTCTGGGTACAACCAATGATTTACCCTCGCACCTAGAAAATATTTTCCCATGATATGAGCACTTAGGCTCACAAACTACAGAAGAAAACTTGTAGGCATACAAAGATGCCATGAATCGACACTGGATCAAGTATGAGGATGTTGTGACCTGGATGTTTCCCCTATCCCTAGGATAGGGTGAACTAAATTGGTACCTTAACCTTCCTGCCAACTCTGTCAATAGTTGGCTGGATATGGAGGATGCCTTCTTGGCTACCTTTTGCATACATGTGGACCCATCTTGGTGCCACAACCATTTCATTTATATCAGAAAGGAACCAAATGAACCCCTTGCAGCATTCAATCACCAGTTCTAGCGCACACTGAAGCAGTGCACGGGTCCTTTCATCCCATGTATGAAAGTAACCATATAGACCTATCTCAACGTGATGGACCCCTTCGTTGTCACTCTCCTCTAGAGAACAACCACCCCAGGCAACAAGGACACTTTGCTGAAAGTTTACAACCTAGCCTTGGAATTGTCCCGTGGTGTTAACAAATCCTCGGGCGGGATTGGGCAGAGCATGCCATTTAACATGATCCCTAGTAGGGATACGTACGCCAGAGGATATAACCCTAATCTGGCAATGGGTGCCCCCACAATGGTAATGAATCCCCCGCCACCGCCAATAGACCAACAGGCCCAGTACGTTTATCCGTCACAAAATCAAACAATACCGGGTCTCGAATCTTTCCCTTGGAAACAGTCGTAGCTGAATCAACAACAATAGAAACCACAATCACCTAGAGTGCCTTTCTTCTAGTCATCCGTGGCTAGAGGATTTTCTCCATTAACTTTGGCTAATGCTGCTACCTTCCCTGAAAACCCAAAACTGTCACATTGTGACATAAACACTCTGTTGACATCGAGGTTGAATCCCTCTAGTGAATGTTGTCTACCTTGACTGTGGACATGGGTCAACTAAAGGTGGGGTCTTACACACTCCAGAGATCCAATGCCCAGAGCGGGAATATTTTCTCTGGCCAATGAAGAAACAATGCTAGAGGAAAAAACTTCAATAGCGGGCCTCGGCCCAACTAACAGCAATGGAACAATAATGTGAACACCGGAGGTCCCCCTCTGAATCAAAATTCCAATCAAAGTGGTGTTGGACCATCCCATTTCACACCATTCATATAGTTCTAGCCCATGACCAATTGGTGTAGATTGCATGATACAGGCTCCCACAACAAGGTGAATTGTGCCATGTTGGAGAAGGTCACCATGATCTCCCAACTGGACAAACAACAAACATCTAACCACACTCCTCCAGAGCCTCCTATGTAAGAGCCAACTCATGATGCCTTCACCTGTGAGACCATTTTCTTCAGATCCTCTAGAGAAGACAAAGAAGAATCTGAACTATAGGGATTCTTTGATGAATTGATCCCAGCCTTTGAGGCCAATGCCTTCACCAACCCACGGGCTCCCTACAACACTTGGAGCCAAGCTGGTAAGGGACCAGTTTACATGCCAACACCTCCTATGGACACTCCTCCTCAAGATAATATGACTGACCAACCTATCCATCCAAAAGGTCTTAGCTCTAACCAAGCCAAAGACCCAGCCGAGGGAAGCCACCAATCCCCAGGAGGAAGATTTGACATCACTAAGGCATTAGAACAAACCACCACCTCCATGACTTTAATGGAAGTTTTTCTAAGCTACCTGGAGAAGAAAAAGTCCCTCTTGAGGCTCCTAGGAAGCCTAGAAGTCGTCAACCACCCACCCAAGATTGTCTCTTTTGAGGACACTAACGCGGTTGTCTTCCAGGGGAATACAGAACACCCTCCCTTCCTACTAGGCCTGAACATACAAGGAAAAAAAATTCACAACTACCTAGTAGATTTTGGGGCTTTAGGAAACATCATGCCCCTATCCATATGCCAGAAGCTGAGGTTTCGATCCACCCCATCTAATGGCGTAGTGATCCAATTGGATAAAACTGCCATGAAAATGGTGGGAGAACTAAAAAATGTCTAGATATAGCTCATCTAGGACCCTAAAATAGCCATTATAATTGATATCCAAGTGGTAGACATCCCAGAGACCTATGGGATGTTGCTAAGTCAAAATTAGTCTAAGTCATTACTTGGATACTTCTCGACTAACTTCTCCCACTTATGGCTTCCCTGGGAGGGAGAATCAAACAAAATCTATGTTGAAAGTGAACCCTGGATGAAGAGAGCCCTTAACAAGGTTGGAAAGGTTAATGAGGTCTTTTTCTCTGAGACTACTCTGGGGGTGTATCAACCCCTTGGAATCGTAACATTCAATTTCACCCCCGGGGAAGATCACATAGTCTTGCAGAGAATCCAAGACCTAGAAGAGAAGCTGAGGGTTGATGTCAATTCTCAAGGTGCCTTGGAAACCCCTGCTACGCTCTTATCTAACACTTAGTGCTGGGTACATTATCAGAAACATTCAGAGCTATGGTGTGAGCCTTGCCTTTCGGTTGCTACCTGGCATATTGACACCTTTTAGAATGAAGAACATATGACTGATTCCCCGGAACCCAGTATCTTTGCTGGAAGCACTCCTTCAGTGCCATTTCCCTTGGGATCTCAGTCCCAAACCACCCCAGAGGCAATCCTCAACCAGGCAACAATAGTGCAGGAGGAATCTGCTCCCAAGTCTCCCAAAAATAATCCAAGAGTCGCTCCACGTCCCCAGCTCTAGACTACAAACAATGACTTGTAGACCCTTAAGTTTGATGATTCCCAGTCTAAACAAGGCTATGGGGAAGGATTAGAACTAATCAATCCACAAGGAAAATCCTTCCTCACATCCTATAGGTTATAGTTCAACTACACAAACAACATTATAGAGTATGAGGCCTTGATCCTTGGACTCCTATTTGCACTAAGGAGAGAAATCACCTGCCTCCGAGCCCTAGGTGATTTAGAGTTGATTGTCAAACAAGTTTGGAGTCAATACACATGCCATGATAAAAGGCTAGTCGCATACCGCAATCAAGTTTGGAGCCTTATAGAAGATTTTGATGCCTTTGGCATTAATCTTATTCCCCAACGATGAAATTATGTCCCAGATGCCCTTTCTATTTATGCCAGCACACTCGAGCCCATGGCCGGCTCATGTCTCTAGAGATGTTTTGTTGAGATGATCCCCACCCTATCCATTCTAGATAATGTCACCCACTTTCAGGTTTTTGGGGATGATCAGCACATTTTGGCCTTCATGGCCAATGTTGGTGTCTTCAAGGACTAGATAGTAGAGGAGTAAGACCATGATGATACTGGGCGGGGTGATGAAGATGATGGGATCATGGATCTACCTACTAACACCATCCCAAAGGGGATGGTCACACTTGAACATATCTTCGACTTGGACCCTTAGGCTAGAGAAAAGATATCATCCTCCTCTGAGGGAGGAAATTTTGAAAAGGTAAACATCAGCCAGCCCGGTGAAGAAAATATGATACACATCGGTACCTCCTGCTCCCCTGAGGAGAAGGAAAAGATTCTCGTGGTCCTCCAAGAATACATAGACATAATAGCATGGGGATATGAGGATTTAAAAACATATGACACATCCATTATGACTCATACCATCCCCCTGAAACCTGATGCTAAGCCTTTTTGACAAAAGAAACAACCAGTCAACCCACTAATCAAGCCTCTGATTCGTTAGGAGGTGGAAAAACTATTATCAGCCTGGATAATCATCCCAGTATGGCATACCATGTGGGTTGCCAATTTGGTCCCTGTTAGAAAGAAGAGCAGGGAAATTTTCCTTTGCATAGATTTTTGAAACTTGAATAAAGCCTCTAAGAAAGATAGTCACCCTCTCCCCTCATTGGATGAGGTGCTACAGATAGTAAATGGATCCCAAATGATGTCTTTCTTAAATGGATACTCTAGATACAACCAATTCATGGTAAAATACAAAGATAGAGACAAGATGACGTTCATCACTAAGTGGGGAATGTTTGCATATAGGAGGATGCCCTTTGGCTTGATTAATGCAGGGGCCACATTTCAAAAGGCTATGGACATCGCATTTGAAGGCCTTGTAAATCAGTGCATAATCATCTACATGAATGATCTGACTGTCTTTTCCCGGGAGAGGCGTGACCATTCTACCCACCTCGCCCAGATTTGTGAGAGATGTTGCCGGTTCAGAATATCCCTCAACCCCAAAAAGTGCATATTTAGGGTCATTGAAGGGAAGCTTCTTAGGCATATTATCTCCAAGAAGGGTATATCCATTGAGCCTGAGAGATTAAAAGTGCTCCTAAATCTGCAAATGCCCGGCAGCAAGAAAGAGATGCAGTCTTTCTTCAGAAAGATCAACTTTGTCCGGCGATTCATCACTGGATTCACCGAGATAGTCAAGCCACTCAATGAAATGATGAAAAAGGATACCAAGATTGAGTGGAGTCCTAAAGAAAAGAAGGAATTCTCTCAAATTAAACAAACAATAACGGAGGCACCCATTCTGGCTAGCCAAGACTACTCCCTCCCGTTTTATATTTACTCCTTCACTTTGTCACATTCTGCTGTGGCTATATTAAGCCAGAAGGTCAAAGGGGAAGAATGAACAATAGCTTTTATGAGCTCCCCCTTCAAAAATGCCAAAGTCTGGTATTTAGCATTGGAAAAACATGCCTTTTCTCTTGTTTGCGCTGTGAAAAAATTCTAGCACTACATTCTTTGGAGCAAGGTGCATGCTATCATCCCAGACTAGGTTGTGAAATCTCTACTGATGCAGAGTGAATTGGGAAAAAGATGAGGGAAATGGATGGCCATCCTCCAAGAATATGACTTAGAAATGTAGCCCTTGAAGATATTCCGAGGCCAAGGACTAAGTTGAGTGATGACAGAAGAGACTCCCCATATAGAATGCAAGACATACACAATGGAGTCCATCACTCGAGACCCATGGTACACCGATCTAGTGTACCTATTGTAAACAACAGATACCCAGAGGGTTTACCTCCCAATAAATGTCATTCCCTATGGATGAAAAGCACCCATGTCATGATCAAAAACTCCACATTTTACCATAGGAATTATGAGGGAGTATACCTTCGGTGCATCGATAGGGACCAAGTTGTAAAAATGATTGAAGAATTCCACAGGTAGTTTGGGACCGGGCATGGCTTAGCCGACGCCACCACCCATCAGATCCTCTGGGCCAGATATTATTGGCTCTACATATTCAAATATGTTTACACTCACGTTCGAAGGTGCCACACTTGTCAAACTATGGCACATCATGAGCGTAACTCAGCTATGCCTTTACAACCAGTCTTCGAGGCTAGACCTTTTGCCTAATGGGAATTTGACTTTATCCCTAACTTATTTGCTAACCACTGATACATCCTAACTACAATCAATTATTGCACTTGGTGGTCTGAAGCCATACCTTGCAAAAACAACACAACAGACGTATTCATCAAATTCCTGGAAGAAAACATCGTCACAAAATTTGGAATGCCCTTCGCTATAGTGTGTGACAATGGTTCGGCATTTTCTTTGGTGCAACTACTTGAATTGACCTATGACCGGAAGATCACTCTAAATTTTTCCAGCAATTACTACCCCTAGGGGAACAGTGTTGCTTAATCAACGAACAAAAACCTACTTGAAGTGATCAAACACCTGCTAGAACAGAATCCCTGAGATTGGCACCAAAAGCTAAGATTCACCCTTTGGGCAGATCACATTTGAATTAAGGCCACCTTGGGAACATCCCCATTCTATCTGGTTTATGGCCAAAACCTAGTATTCCCAATCAACTTACAGATCTTAGTCTTACAATTCATGCAGAAATTTAGCAACCGAGACAACATTATGGAGGTTTGGCTCTTGAATCTGGTATGAATGGAAGAACAACAAGATGTGTCCCTTAAACATTTTGTGCATCATCAAGCAGTGGTAAAATGATGGTTTGACCGTAGAGCCCAATACAAGGCCTTTCAAATTCTAGACTTAGTCTTGTTATGGGATAAATCCTAGGAAAAGAAAGAAAAGCATACCAAGTTCCAATGGCTATGGCTTGGACCATACCTAATCTCCAAAATCTATGGGGAAAATACCTATCACCTTAACACCATAACTGGAGAACTTGTGCCATTTCTCATCAATGGACAGTTTCTCAAACATTACTTTGAATAAGGCCAGTTTTCCCAAAGTTGTATTCTATGTAAATCTCTTGCTTGTAAATATTTCTTTTCTGGTGCCTCATTGGGAGGCACCTCAGTCTGTAAATAGTCTTCTTTTTCTTTGTTTTCTATCTTTTGTTTTCTTGTCTTCTTTTTTGGGTTCCAGTGTTTTTCTCACCCTCTTGTGAGGATTGGTATGCTTCGCATAACATCTGGTCTCCAGGATATTGCCTTTAGCACGACGGTTAACTTAAGAATCTATTGTTATCATGATGGAATTGACCTGGTCTCCAAAGTTATTTTTCAAGTTTGGTAGTACATTATGAGTAATCTTCATCAGATTTATCCCCAAAAATCTGGTAGTCAGTGAAATAAAAAATAAGGAACAAGTAATTGAACACGTCGAGGGTAGATCAGCTGCACTAGTGGATTGACCCAAGTCTGAACTTTAAAAGATTCTTCCCGGTCTAGAGCTTTCCTTTTCTATCCAGTATATTAAGGTAGGTGGAAGGGTGAAAGAAGTACTACCATTAAATCTAGGTAAGCTTAAGCTTAATGGTGAAAGAAGTACCGCCCTCCCACCCAAAAGCAAACAAGATAAAAAAAAAAGAAAAATGGGACGAGGCTCTGGTCTCTGGGAGAAACAAGCGAATTTGATGACTTTGGGATTTGGTATACTTAGTGCCTCCTCTCTGATTTTCTCAAAGGTCATCGACTTGATTTCCTTCCAAAGCACAGACTTCACCACTGATGAAAAGATCAAGGACTAAATCATGTATGGCCAGATTCTCTCAGACATGTTACTCTTTACAAGTAAGATACTTCAGGTAACAAGTTGTCCCAGTTTTGCCAACCAGAGGTTCTATAGTTCTCGAATACACTAAGGCATTCATCCTAGATAGTCGCCATTTGTTATGCCCTACATCCCCATCCCTAAATTTTGTGTGCAAAATGTTGGGTCCCCCCTTTTTTGTTTTCTACTTCCGGCTCTTGCCTTGTCTTTTTCTTTTATTTCTTTGTTTTCCTTCTCCGGATTTTCTTTCCCGTGTTGTGGTGGTACCCTAAATTTTGATAATTTAGAAGTCTAATACATTATCAAGAAGCATCTTTCTCCATACTAAAAAATATAAAAGGAAGGATGCTTTATGACACAAATAAATAGAACTAACTAATTGAAGCCTTCAGAAAATGCTGGAATTTAGACCTGCTACAAAGATGATTTTGACAGAGGCTGAAGATGGTCAAAATTTAAAAATCTAAAAATGACCCAGTTCGAGAAATAAAATTTCCTATCTCCAGAAAAAATATTAGCTTTCCATGAGGTGTTTTATATTTTTGACCAAAGCCAAATCCAAAAGTTAGGTAGTTATTTTTTAGTTAGTTTATTATTTTTTCAAAATAATTTGTAATAAGAGTTGTGTCTTTTCACCCTAAAGAGGTGTGAAAGCCACTCAAAC
>MU225431.1:1162252-1173629 GCA_018584345.1 Thuja plicata
AGATAAGTCTTTTTTCTTTCACATGTGTAATAGTTTCATTATCATTTTACAATTAGTCCCTCAGATAAACCAATAGAACTTCTTCAAAGTGATAGTTTGATGTGCATGCTTCTTGATTTGATTCATATTATATATTTTCAATTGGTTTTCTCATTTTTCATGGTTAAATTCTGTTGATTGAGGCCTTAGTCAATTGGTCTATCATCTGAGAAGTATTACCCATTTGAAATATCTTTGAATTTTTTTAGGTTGCATGTACATTCGATAACACCTTTGAAGTGATAAGTTTTCTTATAAAACTGTCTCTGAGGTTGAACATAATATTGGAATGATCTTGACTCTATTTCCCATGGTAGAATAATGCACTGGTCTAATCATTATTTGGATTATAGTTATTTAGTTCATTGTTATAGTTTTGTGATATCTTATCTATCTGCTCATTTCAATTTACATACATATTTACTAAACATTATTTAATTACTTAAAGTATTTTAGTTTACAGTTTATGATATATTGTTTTTAGTTAGATTTCTTTCAAGTGCCTTGCCATACTTGAGAGAGAGAATTTGAGGTGTATTATATCTGCTATAAAAATCTTTAAGACTTGAAGGATAAGTTTAAGGTATAGGCCTACCAGCCTTGGTTTTGCAGAGCCAAAATTGTAGAAGTTCCAACCTTGCCTTGGTTGTGACTTGTTAGTTGGCCAAATCACATGGGTTTCTCATCATTGGATAGTAAAAATCCATAGGAAATCCAATCTGTTGATTTGAGCACCAACAAATTGGCGACTCTACTGGGTAGTTGTTCAAAAGAACATTTTTGTATTTTACCTAGAAGCTCTAGTGATATATTTAAGACTCTACTGAGAGAAAAGAACTTAGAAGACAGTAAGTATTTTCCTTCTAATAAGAAGGTGGCGACTCTATTGAACAAAGCATTTCAGTTAGTGACTCTACTGAGGGAGAAGACTCAGAAGGAGATGGTGGATTATTTTTTCAAACGTATCCTTCATTTCAAAGAAAGCCTTTTATTCTAGATGGTATCAGGCCATTGGATCTTAGGAGATTTCAATGCATCCCAAATAAGTTGTCCCCTAAAATTTCACAACTTCTACCAAAGTTCCATGGAGAATGGGATGAATCGACACTACAACACTTGGATGCATTTTATACATTCATAGAAGATTATGAGGTTTCTACAGAGGATCAGGTGATGAGGCTATTTGTCAGGACATTAAAAGATAATGCTAGACAAGTATATGAATCACTACCCACACAATCCATCTCATCATGGAGGCAGTTTGAGCAGTGGTTTCTTGATATCTTTCATGATGCCAGTGGTGAAGAAAACATGTGTTATGAACAAGACATGTGTTATGAACAAGAAAGAGAGCCAAATTATATTGTGGAGGAAGAATCTTACATGTCCCCTTTGGATATATTCTTCAGTTTGGAAAGATATAAAGGTGAACCTGCACTACAGTTGTTCATGAGAATGATAAAGATCTGTCAGGAAATACCTTTAGATATCAGGCCTCTAGGAAGGGAATTAATGGATAAACTTTGTGAGTTAGGAATCTACCATGATTCTCAACTAGTATATTTTCTTGAGAAAATATGTGAAGTATTGAGGGAAGAAAAGAATGATGACATAAATGAAGAAATTTTGGATCAGGTTGAAGAAGAATCTGTACATAATGAGATGTGTATGGAAACATGTATCAATGAACATGAGGAGGAAGATCTTCTCAGTATAGAAGAAATCTCATATTTACTAGACATGGAATATCAAAAACATGTTGAGAAGAGTGGTCAATTTTTTTTCTCAATGCACCATGATAAACAACTTAATGGATCAGGACATACTCAAAGGGTACTAGATGAAGAAGATTATAAATTTCAAGAATCAAATAACGGAGATGAAATAGAAAAACATACAACATATGAACACAAAGAAGTTTCAGATGAGAGTTCTCATAGAGATATGCCCGAGTTCTCTATATCCTTGAATCCATTATTTGAAGAATATTTTATATGAAATGAAGTCTATCAACATAATGATAAAGACAGTGGGCCTAGTGATCATTTTGAAGATGATGAAACTCAAAATATGTATGTGGAAGTGTATTCAGAAAGTGAGACATGCATTATTTCATCCTATGAGCATAATTTGTATCAAACATGTGAAGATGAGATGGAATCAAACATACATATTGAAGAGAATGTATTGATGATTAGTTCTAAAAATTATCCAAGTATCCTATCTGATCAAATTCTTGATAAGAAGGAAGTTCTAGAATGTGAGTTATCTCCAAATCCTTTTTGCGAAGAGAAACAACATCTTGAGTATAGGGAAGATTGTGTACATAAAGAAATCCAAGTAGAGGAGCTTAATCTAGTTACTTGTAGGGTTGATCAAATGCATGGCGATCTTCTATTTAGAAAGGACTATAGTGCACCTATTGACTTTTCTAAGGGTAAACAAAAGTCAAAATGTGCTAATAAAGCAATGAATGTTGTCCATGAGAATGGTGGCATCGTATTTGGGAGATCCAAAGTATTACATGATCATAATTATGTGTTCGATAGAGGAAAGAAGCAGTGTTAATTTTTTTGGGGGGGCCTAAGGCCACCCAATTTCACTTTGCATCAGATTAAGTGTGGATACGTGGTCTGCTTCTCTAGAGATAGCTAGAATCTCGCTATGCTCACATGGAGCATACGTCCCCAGAAAGAGCCACTGGTGGTACCCTAAATTTTGATAATTTAGAAGTCCAATCCATTATCAAGAAGCATGTTTCTCCATACTTAAAAATATTAAAGGAAGGAATCTTTATGACACAAATAAATAGAACTAACTAATTGAAGCCTTCAGAAAATGTTGGAATTTAGACCTGCTACAAAGATGATTTTGACAGAGGCTAAAGATGGTCAAAATTTAAAAATCTAAAAATGACCCAGTTTGGGAAATCAAATTTCCTATCTCCAGAAAAAAATATTATCTTTTCACGAGGTGTTTTGGATTTTTGACCAAAGCCAAATTTGAAAGTTAGGCAGTTTTTTTTTAGCTAGTTTATTATTTTTTCAAAATAATTTGTAATAAGAGTTGTGTCTTTTCACCCTAAAGAGGTGTGAAAGCCACTCAAACACACATATATATACATAATGTAAAATGTAAAGAGAGGGGAATGCATTATAATACAATTTCACATATTTGGATAGTTGTTAATCAACAAGTATAACATGGACTTGGATGTACTATTTTTTCAAAATTAATAAAGATACGTCTTTTTTCTTTCACATGTGTAATAGTTTCATTATCATTTTATAGTTAGTCCCTCAGATAAACCAATAGAACTTCTTCAAAGTGATAGTTTGATGTGCATGCTTCCTGATTTGATTCATAGTCAATATTTCCAATTGCTTTTCTCATTTTTCATGGTTAAATTCTATTGATTGAGGCCTTAGTCAATTGGTCTGTCATCTAAGAAGTATTACCCATTTGAAATATCTCTGAATTTGTTTTAGGTTGCATGTACATTCCATAACACCTTTGAAGTGATAATTTTTCTTGTAAAACTATCTCTGAGGTTGAACATAAGATTGGAATGATCTTGACTCTATTTCCCATGGTAGAATAACACACTGGTCTAATCATTATTTGGATTATAGTTATTCAGCTCATTGTTATAGTTTTGTGATATCTTATCTATCTACTCATTTCAATTTACATACATATTTACTAAACATTATTTAATTACTTAAAGTATTTTAGTTTATAGTTTATGATATATTGCTTTTAGTTAGATTTCTTTCAAGTGCCTTGCCATACTTGAGAGAGAGGATTTGAGGTGTATTCTATCTGCTATAAAAATCCTTAAGACTTGAAGGATAAGTTTAAGGTATAGGCCTACTAGCCTTGGTTTTGAAGAGCCAAAATTGTAGAAGTTCTAACCTTGCCTTGGTTGTGACTTGTTAGTTGGCCAAATCACTTGGGTTTCTCATCATTAGATAGACAAAATCCATAGGAAATCCAATCTGTTGATTTGAGCACCAACACGTTGTTTGTTTTTATTTTGTTTTGCCTTGTCATGTCTCCGGGACCCGATCCTAGAGTTGGTTGTTCCTTCTCCAGAGGTCGGACCCCGTACTCTGGGACTCTTTGCCATGATATCTTCTTTTTGTAAGAGGGTATGGTTGCAAGAAATCCCTGGGCCTGGAGTTCGGAGGTCTGCTTGTTCCAGAGTTGGTTGAAGGAAAGGAAACTTTCTTTCTACCATGGGTATAAATAGAAATCACCTGTCTTTTTCATAATTACTGTGATTAAAACACTTAAGCAATTTGAGCAATTTTAGAGTGATATCACAGTGATTTAGTTAGAATTTAGTGCAAACTATTCTGAGCTATTCTGGACAATTGCAAGTGGTTTCTGGTGTTGAGTGGTGATCGTTTGAAGGTAGAAGCTATTGTAGAGTTAATTAGTTTATTTCCTCCCTTTCCTTTCTAGTTTTCAGGTTGGTTCCTCTGTTTCTCTCCATTTTTTCTTCTTTTTTCTTTGTTTGGTTTGTGTTTTTGTCATGTTTTCATTTCGTCTCTGCATTTCTTTATCTAGTTTGCCACCCATTGGTGGGTCAGCTCTACCAGAGGGTTGTCCACCCTCTGTGTAGATGTAGAATAGTTTAGATATTGTAGGGTTTGTACATTTTTGTACATTGTTGTTTAGAGTAGTCCTTCCGTTTCCCTATTGTATAATTGGCATTTTAGTGTATATCCATCCATTTTGCATGTATATACCTTTCAGCCCTATAGTAGGTTAGTTGTATATTTTGTGTATATTCATTTGGTCTCATGTTGAGCTCTCCATGCCCTTTTTGTTTCACATTCAAAGTCTGTGAGCTCATTCCATACAGAATACCACCTGGTTGAAACTCAGCTCTCGACTGGTTTCAACCAGGAAGTTTTCTCTCTCCTTTGTAAACCAGCCTGTGTTTCATTTATGTCCCATGCATGCATTCAAATTTGTCCAAATGGTTTCCACTTTACACGCATTTGGACAGTTGGCACCGTCGTCACCATAACTTCTATTTATTGCATAGCCACGTGATGCCCACATGGGCCTGCCAGTTCACTTTTCATGCACATCTTCCAATGGTTAGTTTTATGGACCCTAGGTTCTTTGTCCTCACCAGCCCACACCTTACTTTTGTTAAGTATGCTGAAACCCCCGAGCCCAGATATTGGTTGATTCTCATTTTTGCATTTTATATATATACTTGTCAAGATTTTTGACCTAAACTAACTTTTCAGGAAAAGGAATGCCACGATGGTAAGATCTCTGGATCCCTAAATAATATTTATCTACAAGATTCTGATGGTCGCCTTGCCTTGCAGGTTTTCAAAGCAACATACTTTCATCATGTCTGAGGCTTCTGCATCTTCACCACCCTGGAGTCCAGAACTTCCTTCTACAGTGGTCACCAAGGCAACTGTTAGGTCTAAAATAGAAAAGGCTCTAGAGAAATTTCCCCTAAGCATGAAATACATGAAGGATAGTGTTGTCATGGGATCAAAGATTGATTCTAAAGTTTAATTAATTATTGACACTAGCATTGGAACATGGCCCAAGATGCAGGCCTTGGTGAAAATAATGTACATTCAGCGATAGTCCAGGGATCCACTGACGATCAGCGTCAGGGATTCTAGGATTCTCAGGGTCGCCTATTTTCCATGCTCGGTGCAGGCCCCAGAACTCATTCTAACACTTCCAGTGCACTCCAACACATCCATCTGGGCCATTATGCTTGTAGCCCCAGTCCCGACCGGATACCCCACCCCTATGGTGTCTCTCGACGCTGCAACCTTCCAAAAGGGTTTGGGAATTCTGCAGTTTGATAGCCCAACTATTGTTACAAGAGTTGATGCCTTAGGAAAATTTTGAGAGCTAGAGGTCCCAACCTGATTATACATAAACAACCATTGGCTGAAGACCCCCAAGAGGTACCCCAAGAAGATGATGCTAGAAATCCCCTGGTCTAAATTCAAAGAAAGTATCTAGATGGGGATGATAGCATTATGTTGGTTCTTCGAGCAACCCCATGCCTGCAAATTCTTAGGGTGGATGTACTACTTCCCACGTGGCATCAGCACCGACAAAGAATACTTTGACTAGGCCACCATAATTTCCAACCATGTAGATTCTCAGCTCCTATAGGTGGCCCAAAAGCGCAAATTTTATATGACTTCTTATGTTCTCTGGGCCCAAGCGCAACAATGGCCCCACACTAATGGGTTACTCACATTAGGAGTACTTGGGTTCAGCCCGGGTCAGAAGGCTCCCTGGGATTATTTCCCACAAATCCAATGGGAGGCTAGTTTCCCCAGCTTATGTCAAGTGAATGATGCCTTCATCTACTACAACCTTCTCACTCCTAGCTGGGATGCTAAATACTGCCTCTCCATGGAGGCAATGGATCTGGTCAGAAGTTATGGCCATTATTATATACAATTCTAGCAGCATACATACATAAGGGTAATCAACTTCTCTGGGAAACCTTACTTGTTTCCCAAACATTATAGGAACAAGATAATCCTCCTGGAGTATTGCAGGCAAATAATGGAGTTACATGTATTTTATGCCTTAAAGAAGGTGACAAATATTCCATTCCCAATCACTTGTGGAAATTATTCGTGTAGTCTAACCACTGCCAAAGAGGCAGAAAATGAACTCAAGAGCCTAAACTTGGTAGAATTCTATTTAGCACGGAAGAACTTTGATCCACATGGAAAGATTATACTGGCACTTCCCCGAGCATTCAGAGCCCCATTAATATCACATGGAGGACTTCTGGGAAGACTTCCAAGATGACGTCGAGGTCCAGAGCTGGCATTATGTCCTGATGACCATGGGGATGATGCAAAGATTAAAACTCTGGAAATTTCTGGATGAATTCTCAGATTCCATATCTACTTTAGACCCCCAGTGCAAAGCAAAGGGGATTGATAAATTGGCCCTCCCACCAGTGGAATAGAATTCCTAGGAAGGGCCCACCATTAAGGAATTTACCCACAACATGGATGAGCATAGCCATGAGAACTTCTACACAGGGAGTGGATAGCGGAAAATGAATAATGGGATCTCCAACTCTACAGGAGACCCCGATAAAAGAATAGATGAAGTAGTCAATAGCTGCCTCCCAGGAAATGAGGGAAAAATTAATAACACAACTGGCTACTCTGGTGCTCATGACCGGACATGTCTGTCCTCCTTCCTCCCCTTCACTAGTAGCCCTAATGGTCAAGGAAACAGGAGTAGATCCAGAAGAGTAGGCAGTACTAAGGGATGTGGGTCCACCCTTAGTCACCAGGAGAAAGAAAAGGCTTAACCCAAAGCTGAAGGTAGAGCTGGAGCTAGGGATGCCGTAGATTCCACAAGTTGAAATCCTTTCTTCTGACTCCCTAGAGTTGGAGAGGGAACCAAAACCTACTCATGTTCCTACAAATCCTCCCCCTCAAGATGAATTCAATGATGTTTTTTGAACTAATGAGTTTGGGAATTTGTAGGGAGATATCATGCAGCCAGAGGTGGAAATATCATAGTAGGAGATAGCTTCGGAACAAGAACCTGCATAGGAGCAGGAGGAAGTGGAAGAAGAAAAGGAGGTGGAATTGCCTCTAAATTTTTGGAGATATAGGACATGGGAGTATCAGGGCAACAAAAGCTAAGCAAACAAATGGCATTGGTTGGGAAAACTGGACCTACAGGAGAAACCGTAACCCCAACCGCCATGTTCCAAATGCCAATCCCAAAGACAACATTTGGGGAGGTGATTAATGCAGCCCAAACATTGAACCTTGGCCCATTGCCTCCCCCACTACCAAATAATGTACTGGTAGAAAAGGACATCCTAGTAACAAAGGCTGTGGAAGAATAGCAACAAGAAGAAGAAGAAACCCTCGGGGCGACTAGTGAAGACCCAAACATTTCCAAAAGTATAGATGGAAGGGAAAAAGAAACAGGTGTCACCAGAGGAGATTTCACTAGAGAATTAGAAGATACAAGAAAGGAGCCGGGAGACACCCACACTATTGAAAGGGTACAGCAAGATATTGGGGAAAAGTTACAGGAACAAACTTTGGCTAACAAGCCACCCCTACCACCATAGTGGTTAATGGAAACTCGAAAGAGGAAGGCCCAATAAACCCCCAAAGCCCATCTTTCTCTAGTGGAGATGATGGCTCAAGCATAGAATCCACCAAAGGCCAAGAAAGCCCAGACGGTTTACACTCTTTGAACCTAGCCAGGTGGAGAAACAGTCGCAGTAGTAGCAACACCTTCCCCAAACATAGACAAAGCAACAGCTGATGCCAAAGATTACAACATCATAGAGATATCACTGGGGAAGAGAGGGAAATAGGGTGAATTGGACCTATTAAAGGAAATAGCCAAGGCAGTGGAGGCTCGCTATGAAAAATAGGTTCAAAAGTTAAAGGCAAAAAAGGAGAAAAATGCAAACCTAATGGGGTTGCTTACTGAGCTAGCCTGGCCTATCACTGTTATTCCTCCAGAGGGCTCCACATCTGATGCACCATGGCCACAAAGTGATATAGACTCCTTACGGGCTATGAAGAAGAAGGCCCAAGCGGTCGATGAATGGGTCACCCTACAGTTGGGAAACGGTCGGTGTTTCCTGGTGTCCACCCTCCTGGAATTATATGCATCTCGCCATGTCTTGCATTAGGCCAAAACCATCATCAATATATGGGAGGGGGACATCAAGAATTATGAGGCATGGAAAGTTGAGTTAGAAGAATTCATCAGCCTCGGAGAAGAAATTGTCTCCGAGTCTGGAATTTTGGGAGAGGAGTCATTTGATTTTTTGAAGACCCAACACTCCATACTTAACCTCACATTGGAGGTACTCAAGAAAATAGTGGGTACTCTATGGGATAAGGCTAATATAGTACAATATTCTTTCAATTTATACAAGTATTTTGTTCCAAAGGTCTCTGGAGATGATCCTTTTAGCACCGATACATGTACGCTGAAGGAATTTGTTTTGGGAAAATTTGATGAACTAATGGAATCAAGGTATCAATCCTTGGAGGGGATAGATGGAGAAAAGATGGAATGAATAACTTGCATGGTGCTCAGTGGCCATGATGTGGCAAGAATGGCTGATGAGTTTAAAGAGAATGTTCCAGAACTGGGGGAACAAATTGAGGTGGCCAAGTACCGGCGGTCTGGCCTTAAGGACATTGATGAGGATGAAATTTCCCACCTCCTCTAGACCTTCAATGACTGTAAATGACCATAAAGATTCTCTAAGGGCTAGATAAAACCAAAGTAGTTTATATTTTTTTATTCTTTCAGAACACAATTTCCCGGATCCCAGAGCTCCAGATCCCACATTTTGTATTCTTTAAAGTGATCTGTGTCCCAGTCCTCAAGGCTGACTGGACACTTTCATGATAGTTAATTAAGGATGTCAGAATGTAGGTGACCATGATAAGACACATCAGCTCGATGGGAGGTTTTTTGACAAATGGTCTTCCCAAGGTGCCACTTCAATGTTACACCTGGCACATCGGAGGCAGGGCACCACTCTCCCATTTATGAGGCATGTAGCCTCGATCCCCGAGGGATCAGATTTCTTCCTTCTCTTCTCTTAGCTCTTTTCTTAAGGCTAATTCTTCCACTCTATCTCTCTTGTCTTATTCTTCTGACATGTCAGACCTTCTCCGTCTTGAGGTCTTTTGTAGCGTGGTGCAGGTAGTATCGGCCACTAGATAATGTATTTTATTTTTAAAATGTAAAATAAGTTAGGGTTAGGGTTAGATAGAAAATCATGTATAAATAGTAATTCCAGCCTCTTTCTAAGGGTCAAAAAAATTGATGATTTTGTATTCCACACTTAATAAAAATCTTATTTTCTTAGTTCTTAGTTACAGAGCTCAATGCTCCATAGTCTCTTAGTTTCTAGTAGTTAGATGCTCCCTTGGAGCCACCATTGTACCACGCACCAATGCTTGCTGGAAAGAAATGTTAATGAGGAATATGGAATTATTTTAATGACATTGTTGGTATTCTGTCTTCTAGGTTAATGGTATTTTATGCTTAATGTTTTTCATGTCTTTTTCTCTAATGCTTAAAGTAGATTAACGACCCCCTTCCCTTCGCTACTAATAAAATATTAACTAATGGTTGTGTATTTCTTCGGTATTTAGTATTCTATCAGAGAATTATTGATGTATTGAATGTTTAGCATAACTATAGGTAGATTAAATATTTATAACTCTGTAATATCCTTTTCAGTTTATTTGGTTAAGTGAATGCACATTTGCAGGGAACCCCCACTCATTGAATCCCTAGAGAGAATGAGTTGAAGATAACCAACTATCCCCCTTGAAAATAGTCACATCTCCTAACTGAGCCCCGCACTATTGAGACCTAACTCTCACATGCTTGGAGGCCCTGGGAATCTCATTTCCTCAGACAACCTTTACAGGCGGAGTTTTCCAATACTCCGGTACCCGGTGACAACTTATATCTACTGGCAGACCCATTCAAAAAAGTCTCGTCAACAGAAACTGGCACTAGAAGGAGGGCATGAACTTGTCCCCCTCTCAAGACTCTAATTTTACACCTATTGAGGGTTCCCCAAGCCATGGTTTTAGAAGTCAAGCCTTCAGTGGGATTAGGTCTTTCTCCCCAAATAGATTTGAAAGAATTCTTAGATCAACCCCTAATCCTGAAAAGCTTGTCGAAATCGGGCCTCCTGCTCGAAAGAAATAGACCCTGAAAGTCTCATCAGCCCCTATCTTCTGGAATTCAATGCTCAACTTGCTCAACTTGCTTAGATTGTGATTCCCCCAATGGTTGCATATTTTAGAAATACTAGGTCCCCCATGGGAACTTTTCCGGGTGCAACCAATGACTTACCCTCGCACCCAAAAAATATTTTCCCTTGATATGAGCACTTAGGCTCACGAATCATAGAAGAACACTTGTAGGCATACAAAGATGCCATGAACTGACACTGGATCCAACATGAGGATGTTGTGACCCAGATGTTTCCCATTTCCCTAGGACATGGAAAACTAAACTGGTACCTTAACCTTCTCACCAACTCCGTCAATAGTTGGCAGGATATAGAGGACGCCTTCTAGGCTATCCACCGTGTACATGTAGTACCCACTCATATTTTTCTTTCAGTTGTGATGCCGTACTCTTTTAGGCATTGGTTTCAGTTGTTAGGCCAGATTATTTTAGGCTACTTTCATGAGAGCTACTATTCTTTCAGTTGATGGTGACTATTGGTTATGATGTTATGATTATTATCAGGATGTGATGATTTATGGTTCGATTATATTGTACTTAC
>MU225431.1:1177194-1193960 GCA_018584345.1 Thuja plicata
CTGGAAATTGTAATAGTAAGTAGTTTAGAGTGATTACTACATACCCTGCGACATGTGCAGTGGATGTGAGTTTATAGTAGTTCCATGGTTATCCATGAGGATTGTAATTATGGATATGTAAGTTGTAATTATTATGATTAATCAGATGGAATATCTTGTTATTATGTTAGTTGTGTTTTKCTTTAAGTAATTCAACGTCATGGAACCCTTGAGTCGTGTAATCTATGTGAGTGTAAGACATGTGTATAAATGGTAATCGCTTCCGCATGATTGTATGTTTCTTTATGTTAACTTTAAAAAAAAAAAATTATTCAGCACACATAGTGACATGTTTAGGTTAATCTCTCTTGGGTTCCCTGGCGGGGCGTTACAGTACACGTGGACCCAGCTTGGTCCCACAGCCAGTTCATTTCTATCAGAAAGGAACCAAATGAACACCTTATAGCATTCAATCACTGATTCTGGCATGCCCTGAAGCAGTGCATGGGTACTTTCATCCCATCCATGGAAGTAACCATACAAACATATCTCAACATGATGGACCCCTTCGTTGCCACTCTCCTTTGGAGAACAACTGCCTCGGGCGACCGGGACACTTTGGTGAAAGTTTACAACCTAGCCTTGGAATTGTCTCGTGCTGTTAACAAATCCCCAGGTGGGATTGGGTAGAGCACGCCATTCAACATGATCCCCGATGGGGCTGCGTACACTGGAGGATATAACCCTAATCTGGCAATGGGTGCCCCCGCAATGGTAATGAATCCCCCACCACTGCCTATAGACCAACAAGCCTGGTACATTTATCCCTCACAAACTTAAACAATACCAGGTCTCAAATCTTTCCCTTGGAATCAGCCACAGCCGAATCAACAACAACAACAACCATAATCACCCAAAGTGCCTTTCTTCCAGTCACCCATGGCTGGAGGATTGTCGCCCTCGACTCTGGCTAACACTACTGCCTTCCCTGAGAACCAACAATCATCACATTGTGACAAAAACACTTATTTGACTGCCAAGGTTGAATCCCTCTGGCGAATTTTGTCTACCTTGACTATGGACATGGGTCAACTGAAGTGTGTTCTTACACACCCTAGAGATCCAATTCCCAATGGGGGAATATTTTCTCCGGCCAACGAAGTAACATTTCCGAAGGAAGAAACTTCAACAACGGGCCTCAGCCCAACCAACAACAATGGAACAATAACACAAACATCAGAGGTCCACCTCCAAATCAAAATGCAAATCAAAGTGGTGTTGGACCATCCCATTTCACACCATTCGTAGACTTCCAGCCCATGACCAATTAGTGTAGATTGCATGATACAGGCTCCCACAACGAGGTGAACTATACCACGCTGGAGAAGGTCATCATGATCTCCCAGCTAGACAAACAACAAACATTTGACCACACTCCTACAGAGCCTCCTATGCAAGAGCCAACTCATGGTGCCTTCACCTTTGAGACCATTTTCTTTGGATCCTCTGGAGAAGATAAAGAAGAATCTAAACTGTAGGGATTCTTTGATGAATCGATCCTGGCCTTTGAGGCCAATGCCTTCACCAAGCCACATGATCCCTACAACACTCAGAGCCAGGCTGGTAAAGGACCAGTTTACATGCAAACACCTCCTAAGGACACTCTTCCCCAAGATAATATGACTGACTAGCCTGTCCCTCCAAAAGGTCCTAGCTCTAACCAAGCCAAAGACCCGACCGAGGGAAGCCACCAATTCCCAGGAGGAAGATTTGACATCACTAAGGTGTTAGAACAAACCACCACCTCCATGACTTTGATGGAGGTTTTTCTAAGCTTCCCTGAGCAGAAAAAGTCCCTCTTGAGGCTCCTTGGAAACCTAGAACTCATCAACCACCTGCCCAAGACTATCTCTTTTGAGGACGCTAATGTGGCTATCTTCTAGGGGTATACAGAAGACCCTACCTTCCTACTAGGCCTAAACATACAAGGAAAAAAAATTCACAACTGCCTAGTAGATTTCAGAGCTTTGGGAAACATCATACTGCTATCCATATGCCAGAAGCTTAGGTTCTGACCCACCCCATCTCACGGCGCATTGATCCAATTGGATAAAACTGCCATGAAAATGGTGGGAGAATTGAAAAATGTCTAGATACAGCTCATCCAAGACCCCAAAATAGCCAGTATAATTGATATCCAAGTGGTAGAAATCCCAGAGACCTATGGGATGTTGCTAAGTCAGAATTAGTGTAAGTCATTACATGGATACTTCTTGACCAACTTCTCCCACTTATGGCTTCCCTGGGAGGGAGAATCAAACAAAATCTGGGTTGAAAGTGAACCCCAGATGAAGAGAGCCCTTACCAAGGTTGGAAAGGTCAATGAGGTCTTATTCTCTGAGACTTCTTTGGGGGTGTATCAACCCCTTGAAATCTTAATGTTCAATTTCACCCTCGGGGAAGATCACATAGTCTTGCAGAGAATCCAAGACCTAGAAGAGAAGTTGAGGGTTGAAGTTAATTCTCAAGGTGCCTTGGCAACCCCTGCTATTCTCTTATCTGACACTTGGTGCTGGGTACATTATCAAAAACATTTAGAGCTAGGGTGTGAGCCTTGATTTTTAGTCACTACCTTACATATTGATGCCTTTTAGAATGAAGAACATACAATTAATTCCCTGAAAACTAGTATCTCTATTGGAAGCACTCCTTCAGTGCCATTTCCTTGGGGATCTCAGTCCCAAACCACCCCAGAGGAAATCCTCAACCAGACAATAGTAGTGTGGGAGGAAGCTCCTCCCAAGTCTCCCAAAAATAATCCAAGAGCTGCTCCACCTCCCCAACTCTAGACTACAAATGATGACTTGTGGACCCTTAAGTTCGATGGGTCTCGGTCTAAACAAGGCTATGGGGCAGGAGTAGAACTCATCAATCCGCAAGGAAAATCCTTCCTCGCATCCAATAAGCTATAATTCAACTGCACAAACAATGTTATAGAGTATGAGGCCTTGATCCTTGGACTCCTATTAGCACTAAGGAAAGGAATCACCCGCCTCCGGGCCCTGGGTGATTTAGAGTTGATTGTCAAACAAGTCTGGAGTCAATACACATGCCATGATAAAAGGCTAGCCACATACCACAATTGGGCTTGGAGCCTTATAGAAGATTTTGTTTCCTTTGGAATTGATCTTATTCCTTAGTGATGAAATTATGTCCTGGATGCCCTTGCTATTTCTACCAGCACACTTGAGCTCATGGCTAGCTCACGACTTTGGACATTTTCCATTGAGATTCTCCCCACCCCGTCCACTCCAAATAATGTCACACACTTTCAAGTTTTTGAGGACGATCAGCACATTTTGGCCTTCATGGACAATGTTGGTGTCTTCGAGGACCAGATAGTAGAGGAGTGAGACCATGATGATACTGGCTAGGGTGATGAAGATGATGGGATCATGGATCTACCTACTAACACCATCCCAAAGGGGGTGGTCGCACTTAAATGTATCTTTGACTCAGACCCTTGGGGATGGGAAAAGATATCATCCTCCTCTAAGGGAGGAAAATTTGAAAAGGTAAACATCAGCCAGCCTGGTGAAGAAAATATGATACACATCGGTACCTCCTGCTCCCTTCAGGAGAAGGAAAAGATTCTCGCGGTCCTTCGAGAATACATAGACATAGTTGCATAGGGATATGAGGATTTAAAAACATACGACACATCCATTATGACTCATACCATCTCCCTAAAACTTGATGCTAAGCCTTTTCAGCAAAAGCAATGACCAGTCAACCCACTGATCAAGCCTCTGATTCGTTAGGAGGTGGAAAAAATATTGTCAGCCCAGATAATCTTCCCAGTCTGACATACCACATGGGTTGCCAATTTGGTCCCTGTTAGAAAGAAGAGTGGGGAAATTTACCTTTGCGTGGATTTTTGAAACTTGAATAAAGCCTCTAAGAAAGATAATCACCCTCTCCCCTCATTGGATGAAGTGTTACAGATAGTAAATGGATCCCAAATTATGTCTTTCTTGGACGGATACTTTGGATACAACCAAGTCATGGTAAAATATGAAGATAGAGACAAGATGACGTTCACCACTAAGTGGGGAACATTTGCATATAGGAGGATGCCCTTTGGCTTGATTAATGTAGGGGCCATATTTCAAAAGGCTATGGACATCATGTTTGAAGGCCTTGTAAATCAGTGCATAATCATTTACATGGATGATCTAACTATCTTTTCCCAGGATAGGCATCACCATTCCGCCCACCTCGCCTAGATTTGTGAGAGATGTTGTTGGTTCAGAATATCCCTCAACCCCAAAAAGTGCATATTCAGGGTCACAAAAGGGAAGTTTCTTGGGCATATTATCTCCAAGAAGGGTATATCCATTGACCCTGAGAGAGTAAAAGAACTGCTAAATCTGCAAATGCCTAGCAGCAAGAAAGAGATGTGATCTTTCTTCGGAAAGATCAACTTTGTCCAGCGATTCATCACTTGATTCACCAAGATAGTCAAGCCACTCAATGAAATGATGAAAAAGGATACCAAGATTGAGTGGAGTCCTAAAGAAAAGCAGGAATTCACCCAAATTAAACAAAGAATAATGGAGGAACCTGTTCTGGCTAGCCCAGACTACTCCCTCTCATTTTATATTTACTCCTTCGCTTCGCCGCATTCTGTCATGGTTGTATTAACCCAGAACGTCAAGGGGGAAGAATGACCAATAGATTTTATGAGCTCCCCCTTCAAAAATGCTAAATTTTGGTATTCATTATTGGAAAAACATGCCTTTTCTCTTGTTCACGACGTGAAAAAATTCCAGCACTACATTCTCCGGAGCAAGGTGCATGCTATCATCCTAGACCAGGCTGTGAAATCTTTGTTAATGCAGAGTGAATTGGGTGAAATATGGGGAAATGGATGGCCATCCTCCAAGAATACAACTTAAAAATGCAGCCCATGAAGATAGTCCAAGGCCAAGGAATAAGTCAAGCGATGGCAGAAGAGACTCCCCATATAGAATGCCAGACATACATAGTGGAGTCCATCACTCGAGACTCATGGTACACTGATCTGGTGTACCTATTGTTAAACAAAAGATACTTGGAGGGGTTACCTCCCAACAAACATCGTGCCCTATGGATGAAAAGTTCCCACTTAATGATTAAAAACTTTGCGCTTTACCGTAGGAATTACGAGGGAGTATACCTTCGGTGCATCGATAGGGACCAAGCTGCAAAAATGATTGAAGAATTCCATAAGTAGTTTGGAACCAGGCATGGCTCAGCCGATGCCACCACCCATCAGATCCTCCAAGCTAGATATTATTGGCCCTGCATATTCAAAGATGTTTACACTCATGTTCAAAGGTGCCACACTTGTCAAACCGCGACACATCGTGAGTGTAACCCAGCTATGCCTTTACAACCAGTCTTCAAGGCTAGACCTTTTGCCCAATGGGCATTTGAATTTATCAAGGAAATCAACCCCAACTCATCTAATAACCACTGGTACATCTTAACTACAACCAATTACTACACCTAGTGGTCTGAAGCCATACCTTGCAAAAACAACACGGTAGACATAGTCATCAAATTCGTAGAAGAAAACATCGTCACAAGATTTGGAATGCCCTTTGCTATAGTATGTGACAATGGTCTGGTGTTTTCTTTAGTGTAACTACTTGAATGGACCTATGACTGGAAGATCACTCTGAATTTTTCCAGCAATTACTACCCCCAAGGGAACGATGTTGCTGAATCAATGAACAAAAACCTAGTTGAAGTGATCAAACACCTGCTAGAAAAAAATCCCTGGGATTGGCACCAAAAGCTAATATTCGCCCTTTGGGAAGATCACATTAAAATTAAGGCCACCCTGGGAACGTCCCCATTCCATCTCATTTATGGCTAGAACCCAGTATTCTCAATCAACTTACAGATCCCAGTCTTACAGTTTATGCAGGAATTTAGCAATCAGGACAACATTATGGAGGTTTGGCTCCTGAATCTAGTATGAATGGAAGAATAATGAGACGTGGCCCTTGAATATTTTGCATGTCATCAAGCACTAGTAAAATGATGGTTTGACCATAGAGCCCTATACAAGGCCTTTCAGATTTTCGACTTAGTCCTATTATGGGATAAAGCCTGAGAAAAGAAAGGAAAGCACACCAAGTTCCAACGACTCTGGCTTGGACCATACCTAATCTCCAAAATCTATGGGGAAAAAACCTATTGCCTTAACACCATAATTGGAGAACCTATCCCATTTCCCATTAATGGACAGTTTCTCAAACATTACTTTGAATAAGGCCAGTTTGCCCAAAGTTGTATTCTATGTAAATCTCTTGCTTGTAAATATTTCTTTCTCGGTGCCTCATTGGGAGGCACCTCAGTCTGTAAATAGTCTTCTTTTTCTTTGTTTTCTATATTTTTTTTTTCTTGTCTTCTTTTTCAAGTTCCATTGTTTTTATCACCCTCTTGTGATGATTGGTATACTGGCATAACATCTAGTCTCTAGGATATTGCCTTTAGCACGACGGTGAACTTAAGAATCTATTGTTATCATGATGGAATTGACTTGGTTTCCAGAGTTATTTTGCAATTTTGGTAGTACATTATGAGTAATCTTCATTGGATTTATCCCCAGAAATCTGGTAGTCAGTGAAATCAAAAATAAGGAACAAGTAATCAGACATGTTGAGGGTAGATCGGTTGCACTAGTAGATCGACCCAAGTCTGAACTTTAAAAGATTCTTCCTAGTCTGGAGTTTTCCTTTCCCATCCAATAGATTAAGGTAGGTGGAAGGGTGAAAGAAGTACTACCATTAAAGCTAGCTAAGCTTAAACTTAATGGTGAAAGAAGTACTGCCCTCCCATTCAGAAGCAAACAAGATAAAAAAAAAAAGGGATGAAACTCCAGTCTCTAGGAGAAATGAGCGAATTTGATGACTTTGGGGTTTGGTATACTTAGTACCTCCTCTCTGCTTTTCCCAAAGGTCATCGACTTGATTTTCTTCCAAAGCACACACTTCACCACTGATGAAAAGATCAAGGACTAAATTGCGTATGGCTGGATTCTCTCAGAAGTGTTACTCTTTACAAGTAAGATACTTTGGGTAACGAGTTGTCCCAGTTTTGCTAACCAGAGGTTCTATAGTTATTGAATGCACTAAGGCATTCATCCCAGATAGTTTCCATTTGTTATGCCCTGCATCTCCATCCCTACATTTTGTGTGCAAAATGCTGGGTCCCGCCTTTTTTGTTTTCTGCTTCCGGGTCTTTCCTTGTCTTTTTCCTTTGTTTCTTTGTTTGCCTTCTCTGGGTTTTCTTTCTCGCATTATTTTTTTTTCTTTTTTTTGCCTTGTCATGTGTCTGGGACTCGGTCCTAGAGTTGGCCATTCCTTCTCTAGAGGCTAGACCCCAGACTCTGGGATTCTTTGCCACGATATCTTCTTTTTGTAAGAGGGAATGGTTGCAAGAAATCCAAGGGCCCGGAGTCTGGAGGTCTGCTTGTTCTAGAGTTGATGGAATGAAAGGTAACTTTCTTTCTACCATGGATATAAATAGAAATCACCTATCTTTTTCACTATTACCCCGATTAAAACACTTAAGCAATTTGAGCGATTTCAGAGCGATATCACAGTGATTTAGCGAGAATTTAGTATGAACTATTCCAAGCTATTCTGGATAATTGCAAGTGGTTTCTGGTGTTGAGTGGTGATCATTTGAAGGTAGAATTTGTTGCAAAGTTCATGAGTTCCTTTCCTCCCTTGCCTTTCTAGTTTTCAGGTTGGTTCCTCTATTTCTCTCCATTTTTTTTCTGCTTTTTTCTTTGTTTGGTTTGTGTTTTTGTCATGTTTTTGTTTTGTCTCTGTGTTTCTTTCTCTGGTTTACCACCCGTTGCTGGGTTGGCTCTACCAAAGGGTTGTCCACCCTCTGTGCAGATGTAGAATAGTGTACATATTGTAGGGTTTGTACATTTTTGTACATTGTTTTTTAGAGTAGTCATTCCGTTTCCCTGTTGTATATTTGGTATTTTAGTGTATATCCATCCATTTTGAATGTATATAGCTTTCGGCCCTATAGTAGGTTAATTGTATATTTCATGTATATTCATTTGGTCTTGTGTCAAGCTTGTCATGCCCTGTTTGTTTCACGTTCAAATTCTGTGAGCTCGTTCCAGATAGAATACCACCTGGTTGAAACTCGGCTCTCGACTGGTTTCAACCAGGAAATTTTCTCTCTCCTCCGTAAACCTACCTGTGTTTCATTTATGTCCCATGTGTGCATTTAAATTTGTCTAGATGGTTTCCACTTTACACGCATTTAGATAGTTGGTGCCGCCATTGCCATAACTTCTATTTATTGCATAGCCACGTGACACCCATGTGGGCTTGCCAGTTCACTTTTAACACACATCTTCCAATGGTTAGTTTTTTGGACCCCAGGTTCTTTTTCCTCACCAGCCCACACCTTAATTTTTTTAAGTATGCTAAAACCCCCAGGCCCAAATATTGGTTAATTCTCAATTTTTCATTATATATATACTTGTCGGGATTTTTGACCTAAACTAACTTTTTAGGAAAAGGAACGCCGTGATGGTAAGATCTCTAGATCCCTAAATAATATTTATCTATAAGATTCTAACAGTCGCCTTGCCTTGTAGGTTTTCAAAGAAACATACTTTAATCATGTCTGAGGCTTCCATATCTTCACCACTCAAGAGTCTGGAACTTCCTTCTACGGCGGTCACCAGGGTAGCCATTAGGTCTAAAATAGAAAAGGCTATGGAGAAATTGCCCCTAAGTATGAAATACGTGAAGGACAGTGTTTTCATGGGATTAAAGATTGATTCTAAAGTTCAATTGATTACCGACACCAGCGTCGAAACATGGACCAAGATGTAGGCCTTGATAAAAATAATGTACATTCAACGAAAGTCTGGGGATCCACTAGCGATCAGCGTCGGGGATTCTGGGATTCTCAAGGCCGCCTATTTTCCATACTCAGTGCAGGCCCCAGAACTCATTCTAACACTTGCAGTGCACTACAACACATCCGTTTAGGCCGTTATGCTCGTAGCCCCAATCCCGACCAGATACAGCACCCCTATGGTGTCTCTTAATGCTGCAACCTTCGAGATGGAGTTGGTAATTCCTCAGTTTGACAGCCCAACTGTCATTACAAAAGCTGATGCCTTAGCACAATTTTGAGAGCTAGAGGTCCTAGCCTGGTTATACATAAACAACCATTTGTTGAAGACCCACAAGAGGGAACCCAAGAAGATGAAGCTAGAAATCCCCCAATTTGAATTCAAAGAAAGTATCCAAATGGGGATGATAGCATTATACTGGGTCTTGGGGCAACCCCATGCTTAGGAATTCTTAGGGTGGATGTACTACTTCCTACTTGGCATTAGCACTGGTGGAGAATACTTTGACTGGGCCGCCATAATTTCCAACCATGTAGATTCTCAGCTCCTACATGTGGCCCAGAAGAGCAAATTTTATATGACTTCTTATGTACTCTAGGCACTAGCACAACAATGACCCCACACCAATGGGTTACTCACATAAGGAATACTCAGGATCGACCCGGGTCAGAAGGCTCCCTAGGATTATTTTCACAAATCTAATGGGAGGCTAGTTTCCTGAGCTTCTACCAGGTGAACAACGCCTTCATCTACTACAACCTTCTCACTCCCACCTGAGATGCCAGATATTGCCTCTCCATGGAGGCAATGGATCTGGTTAGAAGTTATGGCCATTATTATATAAAATTCCAATAGAATACATACATAAGGGTAACCGACTTCTCCAGGAAACCTTACTTGTTGCCCAAACATTGTGGGAACAAGATAATCCTCCTAGAGTATTACAGGAAAATAATGGAGTTGCATGCATTTTACGCCCTAAATAAGGTGAAAAATATTCCATTCCTAATCACTTGTGGGAATTATTCATGCAGTCTAGTCGCCGCCAAAGAGGCAGAAAATGAACTCAAGAGCCTGAACTTGGCGAAATTCTATTTAGCGCGAAAGAACTTTGATCCGCATGGCAAGATTGTACTGGCACTTCCCTGAGAATTAGAGCCCCATCAATATCACATGGAGGACTTCTGGGAAGACTTCCAAGATGATGTCAAGGTTTGGAGCTAGCATTATGTCTGGATGACCATGGGGATGATGCAAAGATTAAAACTCCAAAATTTTTTGGATGACTTCTCAGATTTCGGATCTACTTTAGACACCCAGTACAAAGAAAATGGGATTGATAAAATGGCCCTCCCACCAGTGGACTAGAATGCCCAAGAAGGGCCCACCATTGAGGAATTTACCCACAATGTGGTCGAGCACAGCCATGAGTATTTCAATAGAGTATGCCCTGGGAGTACCCGCAGGGCTGGCCCGACGATACCAAGACTGACTTACAGGGCTGAAACCTCTTCCGGGGCTGGAACCTCCTCTAGGGCTAGAACTTCTACATAGGGAGTAGATAGGGGAAAATGAATAATGGGATCTCCAACTCTACAAGAGACCCCGATAAAAGAACAACTGAAGCAGTCAATAGCTGCCTCCCAGGAAATGAGGGAAAAATTAATAACACGGCTGGCTACTCCGGTGCTCATGACCGGACCCGTTCGTCCTCCTTCCTCCCCTTCACTAGCAGCCCTAATGGTCAAGGTGACAGGAGTAGATCTAGAAGAGTAGGCAGTACTAAGGGATGCGGGGCCACCCTTAGTCACTAGGAGAAAGAAAAGGCTTAACCCAAAGCTGAAGGTAGAGCCAAAGCTGGGGATGCTGTAGATTCCACAAGTTGAAATCCTTTTTTCTGACTCCCCAGAGCCGGAGAGGGAACCAGAACATACTCAAATTCCTACAAATCCTCCCCCTCAAGATGAATTTGATGATTTTTTTATAACTAATGAGTTTGGGAATTTGCAGGGAGATATCGTGCAGCTAGTGGCGGAAATCCCGGAGTAGGTAAAAGCTCCAGAACAAGAACCTGCATAGGAGCAGGAGGAACAGGAAGAAGAAAAGGAGGTGGAACAATAAATTTCCTCTGATGTTCCAGAGATATAGGACATGGGAGTATCAAGGAAACAAAAGCTAAGTGAACAAATGGCATTAGTTGGGGAAACTAGACCTATGGGAGCAACCGTAACCCCAACCATCGTGTTCCAGATTCCACTCCCAAAGACATCATTTGGAGAGGTGATTACTATGGCCCAAATGTTGAACCTTGGCCCATTTCCTCCCCCACTACCAAAGAATGTACCGGTAGAAAAGGACATCCCAGCAACAGAGGTTGAGGAAGAACAACAAAAAGAAGAAGAAGAAACCCCCAGGGCAACTAGTGAAGACCCAAACATTACCAAAAGTACAGATGGTGGGGTAGAAGAAAAAGGTGTCACTAGAGGAGATGTCACTGAAGAATCAGAAGATATAGGAAAGGAGCCAGGAGACACCCACACTGTTGAAAGGGCACAACAAGATATTGGGGAGAAGTCACAGGAACAAACTTTGGCTAACAAGCCACCCCTACCGCCACAGAGGTTAATGGAAACTCAAAAGAGGAAGGCCCCATCAACCCCCATAGCCCATCTTTCTCTGGTAGAGATGATGGCTCAAGCATAGAATCTGCCAAAGGCCAAGAAAGCCCAGACGATTCACACTCTTCAAACCAAGCTGGGTGGAGAAACAGTTGTAGTAGTAGCGACACCTTCCCCAGACATAGATGAAGCAATGGCTGAGGCTAGAGATTACAACATCATAGATATATCACTAGGGAAGAGAGGGAAATAGGGTGAAGTGGACCTGTTAAAGGAAGTAGCCAACATAGTCGAGGCTCGCTATGAAAAAGAGGCTCAAAAGTTAAAGGCAGAAAAGGAGAAAAATGCAAACCTCGTGGGGTTGCTTACTGAGCTGGCCCGGCCTATCAATGTTATTCCTCTGGAGGCCTCCACATCTAATACACCACTACCACAAAGTGATATAGACTCCTTACAGGGCATGAAGAAGAAGGCCCAAGTGGTCGATGAATGGGTTGCCCTACAGTTGGTAAATGTCTGACGTTTCCTGGTGTCCACCCTCCCAGATTTATATGCAGCTCACCATGTTTTGCATCAGGATGAAACCATCATCAACATATGGGAGGGGGACATCAAAAATTATGAGGTGTAGCAAGTTGAGTTAGAAGAACTCATCGGCCTCGGAGAAGAAATTATCTCTGAGTCTGGAATTTCGGAAGAGGATTCATTTGATTTTGTGAAGACCCAACACTCCAGACTTGACCTCACATTGGAGGTACTCAAGAAATTGGTGGGGACTCTATGGGATAAGGTTAATATAGTACAATATTCTTTCAATTTATACAAGTCTTTTGTTTCAAAGGTCTCTGGAGCTGATCCTTTTAGCACTGATACATGTATACCGGAGGAATTTGTTTTTGAAAAATTTGACGAACTAATGGAATCAAGGTATCAATCCCTGAAGGGGATAGATGGAGCAAAGATGGCATGAATAACTCACATGGTGCTCAGTGGCCATGATTCTGAAAGAATGGTCGATGAGTTTAAAGAGAGTGTTCTGGAACTGGGGGAACAAATTGAGGTGGCCAAATACCGGCGGTCTGGCCTTAAGGAAATTGATAAGGATGAAATTTCCCGCCTCCTCCAGACCTTCAATGATAGTAAACAACCATAAATATTCTCTAGGGGCCAAAGAAAACCAAAGTAGTTTATATTTTTTTATTCTTTCAGAAAGCAAGTTCCCGGATCCCGGAGTTCCAGATCCCACATTTTTTATTCTTTAAAGTGATTCGTGTCCCAGTCCTCAAGGCTGACCGGTCACTTTCATGATAGTTAATTAAGGATGTCAAAAGGTAGGTGACCATGATAAGACACATCAGCTTGACAGGAGGTTTTCTGACAAATGGTCTTCCCAAGGTGCCACTTCAACATTACACCTGGCGCATCAGAGACAGGGTGCCACTCTCTCATTTATGAGGCATGTAGCCTCGATCCCTGGGGGATCGGATTTCTTCCTTCTCTTCTCTCAGCTCTCTTCTTGAGGCTGATTCTTCCACTCTATCTCTCTTGTCTTATTCTTCTGACATGTCAGACCTTCTCCATCTCGAGGTCTTTTGTAGTGTGGTGCAGGTAGTACTGGCCACCGGATAATGTATTTTATTTGTAAAATGTAAAATAAGTTAGGGTTAGGGTTAGATAGAAAAGAATGTATAAATAGTAAGTCCAGCCTCATTCCAAGGGTTGGCAAAATTGATGATTTTTTAGTCCACACTTAATAGCAATCTTGTTTTCTCAGTTCTTAGTTACAGAGCTCAATGCTCCATAGTCTCTTAGTTTCTAGTAGTTATATGCTCCCTTGGAGCCACCATTGTACCACGCACCAGTGCTTGCTTGAAAAAAATATTAATGAGGAAGCTAGAATTCTTTCAATGATGTTGGTATTCTATCTTCTAGGTTGATGGTATTTTATGCTTAATTTTTTTCATGTCTTTGGCTCTGATGCTTAAAGTAGATTAACCACCTCCTTCCCTTCGCTACTAATAAAATATTAACTGATGGTTGTGTATTTCTTCATTATCTAGTAGTCTATCAGAGCATTATTGATGTATTGAATGTTTAGCATAACTATAGGTAGATAAAATATTTCTAACTCTACAATATCCTTTTCAGTTTATTTGGTTAAATTAATGCGCGCTTGCAGGGAACCCCCACTCATTGAATCCCCAGAGAGAATGAGTTGAAGATAACCAGCTATCCCCCTTGAAAATAGTCATATCTCCCAACCAAGCCCTACACTGTCGAGATATGACTCTCACATGCTTGGAGGCCTAGGGAATCTCATTTCCTCGGACAACCTTTACTGGTGGAGTTGGCCGGTACCCCGGTACTCGGTGACAACTTATATCTTCTGGCGGACCTGGTCACAAAAGTCCCGTCAACACATCCTAATTGTGTTTAGAAAGGTATTGAAGGTCCTTTATAAATTCATGGGGACAAACACATACATAAATGATAGTTTCAGATAATATGTCTGATATTAGAATTCTCAGGTGCAAGCTGATGAAATTATTATAAACAACTTATAGGGAGACAAGTATTAAGCTATAAGGAAACATCTAAAGATCTTACTTCATTCAAAAAGCACAAAACTTGTATTAGGGTTAGAGGGGTATTACATCCTTCCCCCTAGATTTGACTTACTCCAGGAAGTCAGAAGAGATGAAATGAACTATATACATAAGTTGTAAAGTGTTATCAAATAGAATTGCAATATTACTACTCTAGTACCTACTTTAATGACTGTAGGCATAATTCTCTTATGAGGAGTGTTGATAAATTCTATCTTATTATAGTGTAGATTAACTTGGTTCCAAGGGTAAGAGACTTTCAAAGGAATTACCTATATGATTCTTTCACTTAATGCAGTAAGTTTGTCAACAGATACTGAGATCAGAGTATTACTTCAAAATTACTTCAACAATATTGTCATTAACTTCAAATTCTAAGGTATTCATGTTTACTCACTAACATCAATATATTAGAAAAATGTATGTTTTACCAATTAAAATTATCACTTCCTTTCCCAATATCAAAGTTCCTATCTATGGTAACTAATATAAAAGATATAATTTCTGACAACTTTTCTATTTTTGAGACACAATCTAATCCTACATAATACAACATATGGAACTTTATTTTGAATAGGGTTCTAAAATTTGCGTTCCTTACCAACTATGCATGACAAAAAAGAGAGGTACATAACATTTATATTTATTATTTTTATGAGGGGAATACAACAATAATTGTTACTTAGCTTTGTAATCATGAAACTAAAACAATCCATACACTTACCTTTTTGCGATAAAGCACAATTTTATAAGAAATCTTTTGGAAAATATAAAACAACCTCTTTTAGCAAGCAAATAGTATTCTTTTTCATCAAGATGTAAATACACTTTCAATACTTAGGACACATACACATTTACAATATATATTTTCTAAGTCATCTTTCATAATAATTGTAGGGTTGATTTCCAAAATGCATTCACACCCCTAGAGGAGATCTAATCAATTTCCCCAAATTTTCATGTCAGGCAGTTTCCATATAACATTTAATTAATGTCAAATAATAATGTATCAGAGTTCTTTCAATTTCCCTATTTCATAATAATTATAGATTCGTCAAGAGAGGAAAAAGCACACGATTCCTACTACTATCTTCATAACCACAACAATTAAATCAATAACATTAACTAATATACATAAATTTAATTTCTACCCTTTACCTATTTGTAACATTGCCCTTATACCCTTTAAAATTTTTGAGATAACCTTGTATCCAAGCAGAAATTAAGTAACGTACATAACCATTTTCTTATAGCATTTATTTACCGCAACCACTTCTTTTCATAGCTGATTAATCACTTAGTATTGTTAACTACTACTAAGGTGTTGATCACAATGTATATAAAACTTGAATTTGTTTTCATATAACTCATCTAGGATCCTAACCACTCACTAGGCATCTAGAAAGACATATATTTATTAAAACAACTTCCATCTTTAAAATTGATAACCCATTGTCATTCATACTCTTCTCTAAACTTTCTTGATTGTTAGCTTAACTCATTTACTATGCAAATTAACATGGCATGCATAAATAATATAGCTTCTTCCCAAAACAGGGATAGAAAATCTTCTTCCAAAGTGTAAATGTGGATTATAGCCTATGATAAAATCTTGGGGACGTAAGTCCTTCACCCACGGTTTCCTAATTAAGCATTTACAAATTTTCCTAATATATTATTGCCTTGTCTCAACAATGTTAGTCCTTCAAAACTTATTTCGTAAGAAGAGAGAGAGAGAGAGAGAGAGAGAGAGAGAGAGAGAGAGAAATACAGATGGAAATAAATTATTGGTTCCTTACATTTCAAGTTCCTACTTCAAGAAGTCACAGGAGAGAGGGAAAGAGAGAGATAATTCATATTGTTATTATATAACAACAACCTTATTCACTCGGGTGCCCTAGTTTATCCTTTCACCTAATTATCTTTTCTACCACCCTCTTTCATCTTTTGTCTAGAATAGGAGGAAAATTCATTTTCAAATTTTAAACCAAGATATGACACCAAACTTATCACTTCTTGTCTAGGTATAATTTATTATCCACTAAATTAAATTATAAGAATAAAAAAAAGTACTGCCGCAATCATTTCTTTCTTCACATTAAGGGTGCAAAATCAATTCATTTCTAATAAGGAAGTCAACTGGTCATTTATAAGAACATACAGTGCACAACATTTCCAATAAAATATATTATAGGTAGGGTCAGGAGATAATATTACCTACCATGAAAATTAAAACATCGAGTATCCTTTTACTTTTGGCTTTCCTAGAGATAACAATGTCATTTATCAACAAGGAGATGACACACACAATTCTAAAGAATTCTTTAATATTCTATTTATAGAAAGAATCCTTTTAACACCTCACTAATTTCAAAATGCAAAATCATAAGTTATAATATAACTCAATCCTAGAGGAATCAGTATACCTTTATAAGACATTGTATCATAAATACAAGAAACAAGGCCTTCATTTCCTCAGATTCAAACTTTTCTGGCATATAGATGAAAACAAAGGAGACAGAGATAAAATATTCAATGTTATGCATAAGTGATCTATGAGTCCCAGAGGTCCCAGTGTGGAAACCTAGGGCTCTAGTACCAAGATGTCATGCTCCG
>MU225431.1:1196223-1208293 GCA_018584345.1 Thuja plicata
TGTCATATCTCATCATTGCTAGTTCTTGAGTGCACTTTTGGAGGTCTTTTTAGAGGGTTTTGGGAGACTTAGTGGGTGTTCACCCACTCTCTAATTTTAGAGACAATTAGGGTTTTGGAAGGAGAAACGATAAGGAAGTGGGCTCTTCTAAAGTTTCATTTTTCCATAACACAATTGAAAGGTCGGTTTCTCTCTTGCCATGGAGTGTTTGAAATGTTGCAAGAAAAATTGGATGTTGTAGTTGATGAATATGAAATATTGTTGTATGTAATCTTGTATAGTATTGTAGTATGTAAATTTTTTGTTGTATTGTGTTGGGAAGGGAATGCATTTGGATTTTGTATCAACTTTTGTTCTTTGGATTTGGGAGTGTTGTTCATGGGAGTGAAGGCATTACTCACCATTTTGGGAAGGGAAGAAGTGGCGTTGGCTGAAGGGGTGAGTTGGGCTCTCTATTATAGTGAGAGCCTCTTCTCTTGGAGAAGAGGGATAAATTCATGGAGTATGGGCTCTATGAAGCCATATTGGAAATATTGTATTCTTGGCATAGAAATGGACAATGTGTAAATGGAAGCATTGTCAAAATATCCTTGGAGAGGCATGGAAAGCTCTTGTTGAGAGATTTAGAAATTTTATTGGCATTCTCCTCCTTGGAAAAGCCCACCTTCCCCCTTCTTCAATGGGTTTGTAAAACTAATTTGTGAAACCTTGAATGGGAGTTTATTGTTGTTTTTGTGCATGTCAAATGTTGTGAGAATTTTGGATGTGAAGCCTTATTTAACCTTGGTTCTCCAAGTTCGGGGGTGGCCTCCTTGAGGCCTTGGTTGGAAGGTGAGCATCCCATGGTTCTCCCCCTTTCCTTGCAGGTATTGATGTCAAGACTCATGTGGATGAAGCTTTGAAGGAGTTCACTCTTTGGTTTGATTGTGTGGAAACACCTTATGTTGTTGTATTGTTGATCCTCCTCTTGTTGCATACTGTAATGTATGGAAAAACATCTTCAAGTAACATGTGAAATGCTTTCTTCATTATGAGTTGGAATATTGTAAGTTAGTATGAATATATGAAGTCTTCTCTATAATGAAGGATATGTATTTGTATTGGAAGAGGTTACCATAATGAAACAAAGACTCACTACCTTCATGCTTAAGAGTATTCTATTTCTTGTAATGAAAATGTTAGTCTTCTTTGTGAAATGATATCCAAGGTTGATAGAATAGACAATGAAATAATTTCATTAGATTACATACCTTGGTTGATGAATGAATTTAGTAATCTCTCTAATGTTGGTTGTAAATTTTCATATTCATTGTAATCAATCCCCATTTGAACAAAGTCTCATCCTTATTCCTCTAAATTGAAGCATGAAACAATGAACAAATGAACATTTTAGATTACTATGTTAAAATCTCATGCAACTATCATTCAACCCATAATTCTTCTTGTATTTTGTCCATTAAATCAATCCTATTATGCACTATGAACTTCAAAAAAAAAAAATGAACCTAGCAATTCTAAAATGTAAGAGCTTATAACCAAGCCCATCACATTTTTCAGAATTAGAGCATAAAAAGCTCTCTGAAATTTGTATGGGAAAGAAAATATTCTCTTACCACAGAGAATATTCTTTTCCCAAATGGGTTTCCCTCTAATTAATTTAAAATCATATCTCAATGAATTAAACATGCAAATTAAATCCTAATTACCTAGCTAAACTCACCTTTATTCTAACCTCTCCCATGGGTCCCTCTTTGTTCTCTCACTTTTTTTGGCATAAAAATTATATTGTGCTAAGTTCAATATAAAATAAATCACCTTTTTTAAAATGGGGGCTGCACTACTTGGGAAGCGCCACTCTCTTTACTTGTTGTCATGCTATGATAAACTTGACATGACCCCTTGTTTAAGTCAACCCTTCTCCCCATTTGAATTACATTGGGAAGAGAAGAAGATCTTGGGTGGGTCGCAGCAAACCTTTAGCACCTCCCTTTTGCTGTGAAATTTCTCTCTCCCTTCATGCGGATTTCTATGCAATGGGTGGGAGTAGGTGGTGGGTCCCTTCCCCTTTGCTTGTCCTTTCAACCTGCATATTGGGGATTCGATCCCCTTCACCTTTGTTGTTGATTTGTTTACTTTTTCGTATGTAATTTTATAGTTGGGGAATGTGGGTAGTATGGTAGGGCCCCCTATTTACCATGTCACTCTATACTCCTTCCTTTTTCTTGCAGATTTTGAAAACCATGCCATGTCTTGGTTGCAAATTATAGGGTAGATTAATTGTTAGTGGGGAGTTAGGGTTAGAGGTTAATGGAGGGTTAGATGTTTAAGTTAATGAGTTAGTTATAGGTTAGAAGATAGTTAAACTAGTTTATTACCCCTTTTTCATGTTGGTTTTTAAATTCTTTTTGGTAGCTTTTCTTTGCACATGAGACTAACTTATTGGTGTAATATGTAATATTAGGTATAAAACCCTAGTGTTTAAATTTGATTGGTATTTGGTGGATTAGATGTGGTTTATTTTCTATCGGCATTGGGATCTTTTAGGGTATCAAACATGGTTTAAATTTTAATTGGTGTTGGAATTATTTATCAATGTATCAAAAAATCATTTTAAATGGGAACCTAGCATTACTTGTTTAGATTAATTTATAATGGTGAGATTCGTGAATTTTATAGTTTGAGATTTTTGTCTAAAAATATTGGTTAGATTATTAGAGGGACGGATTGCTCAGTTAATTTAATCATATAGTTAATGTCAGATTTTAATTTATTATCAGAAAAATGGGGGATTATATTATTCTTGTATTCAAGGGGATGGGGATTTTGTTCGATTATAATTGAGAGTAAATTTAAACGTTGAATTAGGAGATATTTCTTATGTCTAAATGAAAGGTTGATTTAAGGTCGTATGTTAGAAATTGATGGATTAGGAATGCATGTGTTTTATCATAGGAGAATAATTTTATTAATGATGTTTAATAGGTTAGAAAATCGGAATTGATCTTAGATTTGGATTTTAATTAATAGTTGATTGATATAGTGAAATTTTTATTCAATCTTAATCTTGTCAATATCTCAATGTCTAATGTTAACTAGAATTAAACTTGGATGGATTAGTAGAAATCTAGTGTTAAGGTTAAGTAAGGGCAACCCAAATCAACATATGTACCTGAACCACTAAGTACCATCATGATTTTAATCTAGGAATCAGAGTTAGATAAACCTGAGTTGAGCATCCAGATAACCCATGGAACAAGTTGATGCCTGATTTTGCATCTATTTGTGGCTTGACCCTTATTCAGTCTGCGCCTGTACCTTGTAATCTAGAGGTTAATTATACCTTGCTTTTATACTTCCAACTCTACCCCCTGTTAGTTGTACGTTCTTAGGTGCTTTTTAAAAAAAAAAATTGTGTGTGTGTTTTGCCCTAGTTTTGGGCATGACATTTTGGTATCTGAGCTAGTGTTTCAACACAAGGAACCTAACCCATTATGTTTCCACTCACTCTAAACTTAAATCATTATGTAGGATGCCTGTGGTCACTACAGCTAACCGACGAGGCAGAGGTCATAGAGCTCCCTATGCAGGGGCAGGGCAGGTGGATCCACCTCCAACACCTCCACCACCACCACCACCTCCGAACCCCAACTAGGATATTATGGATATTCTTCAAAATCTGATTGGGTTGATTCAGCAGAGACTACCACCTGTAGTTTAGCAGCAGGTTCCCGAAGGGGAAGCACATGTTTTAGAGAATGAGAGAGCAGTTAGCAGAGACAGCAGTAGGATTCCTCCACCTAGATCTATTCAGGGTCATGATGATCAAGAGGAGGAGTCAGTTCATCAGGTTATTATCACATGCAAGGATGAGTTACATGCCAGGGAGAGACCCCCTAGAGATGTTGGAGATGAGATCTGAGACTTATTATGACTCCATCCACCCTTTTTTTTGGGATCCACTGATGGGACAGTAGCAGAGGCCTGGTTACAGAGTTTACAATGATGCTTTGGATTGCGCCCGTATGGGAGTAATATAAAGGCCCGACTAGCAGTCCATCTCCTACGGGAGAAGGCTTCCACTTGGTGGGAGCAGGAGGTATCCATTGGTGGAGTGAGTATTGACACACTCACTTGGGAGACTTTTGAGGCCCATTTTCATGAGAGATATCTCTCTGAGCATTTTAGACAGAGACAGATAGAGGAGTTCCATGATCTCCAACAGAGAGGCCTCATGGTGAACCAGTATGAGAGTTAGTTTCTCAAGCTCCTTCCATATGTTGATTACATGAAGGACAAGAAACTGCATATTCACCATTTCATTAACGGACTTAATATGTCTCTTCAGAGCACAGTACGCCTAGCATTCCCTACCACATTTAGAGGGGCAGTTGAGATGGCACTTGTAGCCGAGGAGATCTATACTAGATAGGAGTCTCAGGATCGGTCCCAGCACTGAAACTCCTCTTCCCAGTAGTGAGAAAAGCAGAGGCCCTCTTGGAAAGGGAAATAGAATCACTTAGTAGGATCCTTTAAGGGTCAACAGTCTCAGCAGTAGAGATCCCATCAAGATTCCAAATAGAGGCATTCAAAGGGTTATCAGGGCTCTAAGCCCAAGCAATGGTAGTCTCAGGGTCCTAGACAGGATCATAGGACACATACCCCTTAGACACAGCCAGCTAGGACTCAATAGTCTTCTAGGGGTGGATACAGTGGTTCTAGCAGGACCGAAGGGTCACAGTAGCCTAGGAAATAGGGAGTGCAGATTCAGACTCATGGGCCATGTTACTCTTGCAGTGGTATGGGTCATTTAGTGAGAGAGTGCCCACAGGGACAGTCAGCCAGTGGTCAGAGAGGGGCTGCCTCAGAGCCTATAGTTGGAGATATTGGTAGATCCTATAGATTTTTTGCAGCGGTTGATAACCGCCAAGTTGAGCATCAGGCCACAGTCATTGAAGCCGCAGGTATGATTTAGGGTACCAGTGTTTCTATCTTGTTTGATTCAGAAGCCACAGACTCCTTTATATCTCCCTATATAGTGGAGCGTTGCGGGCTGGTGGTAGTTAGACAGGATGTTGGTTGGGAGGTTGAGTTAGTGTCTGGAGCTAGAGTCTCCATTAGTTCCTTAGTTCCCAGTTGTCAGATTTAGATTGGAGAACTTACCATGATGACTGATCTCCACATTACCCCTATAGGTTCTTATGATATAGTCCTTGGCATGGACTGGCTATGTTCCCACAGTGCCAAGGTGGATTGTCGTCAGAAGAGGGTTGAGTGTGTTGATGATCATGACACTTCTATGGTGATAGTTGGGGTACAAAGACCCATATCCCTTTGCATTATTTCTGCTATACATATTAGGTAGTGCATGCGGAAGGGATGTTAGTTATTTTCCATCACCATTAGTGATAGAGAGGAGGATTTAGGAGGATAGCCTTCACTCGAGGATTATCCTATTCTTTAGGAGTTTGCAGATGTATTTCCTACCGAGCTACCTAGCATGCCCCCACCTAGGGAAGTTGATTTTCACATAGATCTTGTACCAGGAGTTGAGCTAGTGTCTAGAGAACCCTACATGATGACCACACATGAGCTCGATGAGCTCAAGATTTAGTTAGAAGAACTCTTGGAGAAAGGGCATGTCTGACCTAGTGTATCACCTTGGGGTGCACCTGTGATTTTTGTAAAGAATAAGGATGGGTCACTTAGATTGTGCATTAATTATCGGCAGCTGAATAAAGTGACAATTAAGAACTGATACCCACTTCCCAGGATTGATGATCTATTTGATTAGTTGTAGGGTGCCTGAGTGTTCTCAAAGATAGATCTAAAGTCGGGGTACCATCAGTTATAGATTGTGGAAACTAATATCCATAAGACTACTTTTCGCATGAGGTATGGTCACTATGAGTTCACAGTAGTGCCATTTGGCCTCACGAATGCTCCAGCTGTGTTCATGAGCCTCATGAATGGAGTATTTCATACATTTTTGGATAAGTTTGTAATAATATTCCTCAATGATATTCTTATATATTCTCGCAATGAGGAGGAGCTTGAGGAGCACCTGAGACAGGTTCTACATCATTTGAGGGAGAATCAATTATACGATAGCTTATCAAAGTGTGCCTTCTTTAGACCCGAGGTGCATTATCTCGATCATATTATATCTGGCGATGGGATCTCTGTAGACCCATCGAAGATTAGAGCTATTATGGATTGGCCAGCACCCACCAGTGTCACTGAGGTCAGGAGTTTTATGGGCTTAGTAGGATATTACAGACGCTTCATGGAAGGATTTTCTAGAGTGGCTCATCCCATCACCTCCCTTCAGAGAAAGGGGAAGAGGTATGAATGGACAGAGAAGTGTGAGAGAGCTTTCGAGGAGCTCAAGAGAGCCCTCACTAGTACACCAATTTTAGCAGTGCCAGATCCTTTGGTGGATTTTTTGGTATGTACTGATGCTTCATTGGATGGTTTAGGAGCAGTCCTTATGTAGGAGGGTCATCCTATAGCTTTCAAGTCTAGGAAGCTAAAGACTCATGAACTTAATTATCCTACTCATGACCTAGAAATCGTAGTAGTGGTTCATGCTTTAGTGAGGTGGTGACATTTCCTTCTAGGTCACCGATTTGAGCTTCATTCATATCACTAGAGCCTACAGTATATCTTTACATAGCCGAATCTTATGCTAGGCAGAGGAGATGGATGGAGTTTTTGTGTGAGTATGATTTTGATGTTCATTACATCAAGGGGAAAGAGAATGTAGTTGCAGATGCCTTGAGTAGGAGGTGACATGAGCTCTCATCTATGGCTTCTAGTACAGATTTGAGGGACCACATTTTGCATCATTTTCCAGGGGATGGATTATATGTGGACATTTGTCAGTCTATCCATTCTCAGAGACCCCTGGAGGGGAAATATGTAGATTATTCCTTGGAGTCTAATGGACTTCTACGTCATAGGGGATGCATCTATGTACCTTCTATAGGTGACTTGCGGGAGTTTATTATACTTGAAGCTCATAAAGCACCTTATGCAGCTCATTCAAGAGTTAACAAATTGCATGCTGATATGAGACAGGTGTACCATTGGCCAGGTATGAGATTGTAGATTGCCAACATTATTTCTAGATGTCTTGAGTGTCAGAGAGTGAAGGCAGAGCATGGTCATCCAGGTGGGCTCTTGCAGCCACATGAGATTGCCCAGTGGAAGTGGGATACTATATCTATGGACTTCATTGTTGGTCTCCCTATGTCTTCTTTCCACCATGATGCTATCTTGGTGACAGTCGACACATTGACCAAGGTTGCCCACTTCTCACCTGTGCATACTATATTAACAACACGAGACGTAGCTTAGGTCTTTTTGCAGGATATTTTTAGACTTCATGGCATTCCCTATAAGATCATCTTTGATAGAGACTCCTTGTTCACATCAACCTTTTTGAGAGAGTTACAGGCATCATTGGGCACTAGGATCAATTTTAGTATAACATATCACCCTCAGATAAATGGCTAGACCGAGAGGGTTAACCAGGTATTGGAGGACATGTTGTGCATGTATGTGATGAACCATCAGGTTAAGTGGGAGGAATACCTACATCTAGTTGAGTTTGCCTATAATAATGGGCACCATTCCTCTATAGGTATACCACCATATCAAGCCTTGTATGATAGACCATGTAGGACACCACTGAGTTGGGATAGGATCGAGGATAGAGTATCTATTGGACCTTAGTTGGTCAAGGATATGGAGCAGTAGGTTTCCTTGATTAGGAAACACCTTAGGGAGGCTCAGGATCGACAGAAGAAGTATAATGATGCGAAGAGGGTTGATCACGATTATATGGTTGGAGGTAGGGTCTTCTTGAGAGTGTGCCCTCATAAGAGTCCAATATATTTTGGAAAGGGCTCTAAGTTAGCACCTCAATTTGTTGGAACTTTTGAGATATTGGAGAGGATAGGACTAGTTTCCTACCATCTAGCCTTGCCACCCAGCCTGTCATACATCCACGATGTGTTCCATGTATCTATGCTTCAGAAATATATTTATGATGAGTCTCATATTATAGATTGGGATGCCTTGCAGGTGGAGTTAGACGGGTAGCTCACACTAGAGCCCATTCACATTATAGACAGACGGACCCTTGCACTTCAAGGCTGAGAGATGGACCAGGTTAGGGTCCAATGGAATTGTTATGATGAGGTCACAGCTTCATGGGAGGATGTAGCGCAGATGAGATCTCAGTACCCATATCTTTTTGATGAACTCTAGGAGGAAGTTCATGCCTAGTGGGGGAGGATGTGAGGCCTCACCCTGATCCATCATAGCTTTACTGTTTGATCACACCTTGACACTCTATGTTTTGATACATTGATACACCTTTTTTGTTATCCCGACTATGACTCGTGATATTATGATGATTATATTGTGTGGATTACATTTTGACATGGATTAGACCTAGAACAAGTGGTTGAATTTGATTATATATGTTTAGATCAGTGAATTGATGAAAAGATTAGATTATGATTAGACTTGAATATTTTATGGATTTTATGTCATGGTGATTGAGGAATTCTTATGTTTTAAACATTTATGTATGAAAATTTCAATTAGAGGCTTAATTCTGCTTATAGATTAATGTTGCAAATTATAATTTGAAAAAATATATAGTATGTCATTTTTTCATCTTGGACTACTGATGCTCAAAGTTTAGTGTCCAGGAAAGGGAACCATGGAATTTTTGGAGAATCAGGGCTAAACACATGTGAATTGAGTAAGCCAAGGTTTAATCCAATCATGGGTTGAAACCTTGTTTTAATGTGACCCTTGTAAATGTAATCTAAATGTGTGCTAATAGTTTTAATTTATATTGTTATTTGGACATGTCTTTTGTGAATGTGATGTGTATTTTGTTTGATGTCACTTGACACTTGTGTTGCCCATGTGGATAGTGACATGTCAATTAGGGCTTGGGAAAGAATCACTTAACCTTATGACATTATATTAACCACTTGCATATAGATGCCTTGTAGGGATCCTATCATGTTGAAACTCGGATTTGAACCTTAGGGGTACTTTGGAGGAATTAAAAGTGACCCTAGAGTGTATTTTTGACCAAAATTAGTTAACCCTAAGTGGGTGCCTTGGGTTAGGATTAGTTTTTACCTATGGGAGAAACCTAGGTCACCATTATGACTCTCCAAAATACCCACTTTTCAAAAGTGGCGAAAATAGAGATGGTCTTATGCACCTAAATTGTCCAACACTTCTTGCTAACCTCACAAATATGAAGGGAGACAAAAAGGCTAGTTGTCATATCTCATCATTGCTAGTTCTTGAGTGCACTTTTGGAGGTCTTTTTTAGAAGGTTTTGGGAGACTTAGTGGGTGTTCACCCACTCTCTTATTTTAGAGACAATTAGGGTTTTGGAAGGAGAAAAGATAAGGAATTGGGCTCTTCTCAAGTTTCATTTTTCCATAACACAATTGAAAGGTTGGATTCTCTCTTGGCATGGAGTGTTTGAAATGTTGCAAGAAAAATTGGATTTTCTAGTTGATGAATATGAAATATTGTTGTATTTGATCTTGTATAGTATTGTAGTATGTAAATTTTTTGTTGTCTTGTGTTGGGAAGGGATTGCATTTGGATTTTGTATCAACTTTTGTTCTTTGGATTTGAGAGTGTTGTTCATGGGAGTGAAGGCATTACTCACCCTTTTGGGAAGGGAAGAAGTGGCCTTGAGTGAAGGGGTTAGTTGGGCTCTCCATTATAGTGAGAGTCTCTTCTCCTGGAGAAGAGGTATAAATTCATGGAATATGGGCTCCGTGAAGCCATGTTGGAAATATTGTATTCTTGGTATAGAAATGGCCAATGTGTAAATGGAAGCATTGTAAAAATAGCCTTAGAGAGGCATGGAAAACTCTTGTTGAGAGATTTGAAAATTGTATTGGCATTCTCCTCCTTGGAAAAGACCACCTTCACCCTTCTTCAATGGGTTTGTAAAACTCATTTGTGAAACCTTGAATGGCAGTTTATTGTTGTTTTTGTGCATGTCAAATATTGTGAGAATTTTGGATGTGAAGCGTTGTTTAGGCTTGGTTCTCCAAGCTCGGGGGTGGCCTCCTTGAGGCCTTGGTTGGGAGGTGAGCATCCCATGGTTCTCCCCCTTTCATTGCAGGTATTGATGTCACGACTCATGTGGATGAAGCTTTGAAGGAGTTCACTCTTTGGTGTGAATGTGTGGAAACACCTTATGTTGTTGTATTGTTGATCCTCCTCTTGTTGCATACTGTAATGTATGGAAAAACATCTCCAGGTAACATGTGAAATGCTTTCTTCATTATGAGTTGGAATATTGTAAGTTAGTCATGAATATATGAAATCTTCTCCATCATGAAGGATATGTATTTGTATTGGAAGAGGTTACCATAATGAAACAAAGACTCACTACCTTCATGCTTAAGAGTATTATATTTCTTGTAATGAAAATGTTAGTCTTCTTTCTGAAATGTTATCCAAGGTTGATAGAATAGACAATGAAATAATTTCATTAGATTACATACCTTTGTTGATGAATGAATTTAGTAATCTCTCTAATGTTGGTTGTAAATTTTCATATTCATTGTAATCAATCCCCATTTGAACAAAGTCTCATCCTTATTCCTCTAAATTGAAGCATGAAACAATGAACAAATGAACATGTTAGATTACTATGTTAAAATATCATGCAACTATCATTCAACCCATAATTCCTCTTGTATTTTGTCCATTAAATCAATCCTATTATGCACTATGAACTTCAAAAAAAAAAAATGAACCTAGCAATTCTAAAATGTAAGAGCTTATAACTCAGCCCATCACATTTTTTAGAATTAGAGCATAAAAAGCTCTCTGGAATTTGTATGGGAAAGGAAATATTCTCTTACCATAGAGAATATTCCTTTCCCAAATGGGTTTCCCTCTAATTAATTTGAAATCATATCTCAATGAATTAAACATGCAAATTAAATCCTAATTACCTAGCTAAACTCACCTTTATTCTAACCTCTCCCATGGGTCCCACTTTGTTCTCTCACTTTTTTTGGCATAAAAATTATATTGTGCTAAGTTCAATATAAAATAAATCACTTTTTTAAAAATGGGGGCTGCACTCCTTGGGAAGCGCCACCCTCTTTACTTGTTGTCATGCTATGATAAAATTGACATGACCCCTTGTTTAAGTCAACCCTTCCCCCCATTCGAATTACATTGGGAGGAGAAGGAGATTTTGGGTGGGTCCCAGCAAACCTTTACCACTTCCCTTTGCTGTGAAGTTTCTCTCTCCCTTCATGCGGATTTCTATGCAATGGGTGAAAGTAGGTGGTAGGTCCCTTCCCCTATGCTTGTCCTTTCAACCTGCATATTGGGGATTCGATCCCCTTCACCTTTGTTGTTGTTTTGTTTACTTTTCCTTAGGAAATTTTATATTTGGGGAATGTGGGTAGTATGGTGGGCCCCCCTATTTGCCATGTCACTCTATACTCCTTCCTTTTTCTTATAGATTTCAAAAACCATGCTATGTCTTGGTTGCAAATTATGGGGTAGATTAATTGTTAGTGGGGATTTAGGGTTAGAGGTTAATGGAGGGTTAGATGTTTAAGTTAATGAGTTAGTTAGAGGTTAGAAGATAGTTAAACTAGTTTATTACCCCTTTTTCATGTTGTTTTTTAAATTCTTTTTGGTAGCTTTTCTTTGCACATGAGATTAACTTATTGGTGTAATATGTAATATTAGGTATAAAACCCTAGTGTTTAAATTTGATTGGTATTTGGTGTATTAGATGTGGTTTATTTTCTATCGGCATTGGGATCTTTTAGGGTATCAAACGTGGTTTAAATTTTAATTGGTGTTGGAATTATTTATCAATGTATCAACAAATCATTTTAAATGGGAACCTAGCATTATTTGTTTAGATTAATTTATAATGGTGAGATTCGTGAATTTTATAGTTTGAGATTTTTGTCTAAAAATATTGGTTAGATTATTAGAGGGACGGATTGCTCAGTTAATTTAATCATATAGTTAATGTCAG
>MU225431.1:1208376-1231767 GCA_018584345.1 Thuja plicata
ATTAGGAGATATTTCTTATGTCTAAATGAAAGGTTGATTTAAGGTCGTATGTTAGAAATTGATGGATTAGGAATGCATGTGTTTTATCATAGGAGAATAATTTTATTAATGATGTTTAGTAGGTTAGAAAATCAGAATTGATCTTAGATTTGGATTTTAATTAATAGTTGATTGATATAGTGAAATTGTTATTCAATCTTAATCTTGTCAATATCTCAATGTCTAATGTTAAATGGAATTAAACTTGGATGGATTAGTAGAAATCTAGCGTTAAGGTTAAGTAAGGGCAACCCAGATCAACATATGTACCTGAACCACTAACTACCATCATGATTTTAATCTAGGAATCAGAGTTAGATAAACCTGAGTTGAGCATTTAGATAACCTGTGGAACAAGTTGATGCCCGATTTTGCATCTGTTTGTGGCTTGACCCTTATTCAGTCTGCGCCTGTACCTATTAATCTAGAGGTTAACTATACCTTGCTTTTATACTTCCAACTCTACCCCCTGTTAGTTGTACATTCTTAGGTGCTTTTAAAAAAAAAAATTGTGTTCGCACCCATGCGTACTACATTAACAGCACGAGACATAGCTCAAGTCTTTTTGCGGGATATTTTCAAACTTAATTATATTCCCCATAAGATCATCTTTGATAGAGACTCCTTGTTCACATCAACCTTTTTGAGAGAGTTACAGGCATCATTGGGAACTAGCCTCAATTTTAGTACAACATATCACCCTCATACAGATGGCCAAACCAAGAGGGTTAACTAGGTATTGGAGGACATGTTGTGCATGTATGTGATGGACCATCAGGTCAAGTGGGAGGAATTCCTACATCTGGTCGAGTTTGCCTATAATAATGGGCATCATTCTTCTATAGGTATGCCACCATATCAGGCCTTGTACGATAGACCATGCAGGACACCACTGAGTTGGGATAGGATTGAGGATAGAGTATTTATTGGACCTCAGTTGGTCAAGGATATGGAGCAACAGGTTGCCTTGATTAGGCAATGTCTTAAGGAGGCTCAAGATCGACAGAAGAAGTATGCAGATGCAAAGAGGGTTGATCATGAGTATATGGTTGGAGAAAGGGTCTTCTTAAGAGTTCACCCGCATAAGAGTCCAATCCATTTTGGAAAGGGCTCTAATTTAGTGCCTCTCTTTGTTGGACCTTTCGATATATTAGAGAGGATAGGACTAGTTGCCTCCCATCTAGCCTTGCCACCTAGCCTGTTACGCATCCATGATGTGTTTCATGTATCTGTGCTTTAGAAATATGTTTATGATGAGTCTCACATTATAGATTGGGATGCCTTGCAGGTGGAGTCAGACGAGCAGCTAGCACTAGAGCCCATTCGCATTATAGCCCGACGGACCCTTATACTTCGAGGCTGAGAGCTGGACCAAGTTAGGGTCCAGTGGGATTGTTATGATGAGGTCACAGCTTCATGGGAGGATGCAGCGCAGATGAGATCTTAGTACCCATATCTTTTTAATGAAATCCAGGAGGAATTTCACGCCTAGTGGGGGAGGATGTGAGGCATCGCCCCGATCCATCATAGCTTTACTGTTTGATCACACCTCGACACTCTATGTTTTGATACATTGATAGACTTTTTTTGTTATCCCAACAGGGACTCGTGATATTATCATATGATGATGATTATATTGTGTGGATTACATTTTGACATGGATTAGACCTAGAACAAGTGTTTGAATTTGATTATATATGTTTAGATCAGTGAATTGATGAGAAGATCGGATTATGATTAGACTTGACTATTTTATGGATGTTATGTCATGGTGATTGAGGAGTTCTTATGTTTTAAACATTTATGTATGAAAATTTCAATTAGAGGCTTAATTCTGCTTATAGATTAATGTTGCAAATTATAATTTGAAAATATATTTAGTATGTAATTTTATCATCTTGGACTACTGATGCTCAAAGTTTAGTGTGTAGGAAAGAGAACCATAGAATTTTTGGAAAATCAGAGCTAAACACATGTGAATTGAGTAAGCCAAGGTTTAATCCAATAAGGGGTTAAAACCTTGTTGTAATGTGACCCTTGTTGTAAATGTAATCTAAATGTGTGCTAATAGTTTTAATTTATGTTGTTATCTAGACATGTCTTTTGTGAATGTGATGTGTATTTTGTTTGGTGTCACTTGACACTTGTGCTGCCCATGTGGATAGTGACATGTCAATTAGGGCTTGGGAAAGAATCACTTAACCTTATAACATTATATTAATCACTTGCATATAGATGCCTTGTACGGATCCTATCATGTTGAAACTCGGATTTGAACCTTAGCGGTACTTTGGAGGGATTAAAAGTGACCCTAGAGTGTATTTTTGACCAAAATTAGTTAACCCTAAGTGGGTATCTTGGGTTAGGATTATTTTTTACCTATGGGAGAAACCTAGGTCACCATTATGACTCTCCAAAATACCCACTTTTCAAAAGTGGCAAAAATAGAGATGGTCTTATGCACCTAACTTGTCCCACACTTCTTGCTAACCTCACAATTATGAGGGGAGACAAAAAGGCTAGTTGTCATATCTCATCATTGCTAGTTCTTGAGTGCACTTTTGGAGGTCTTTTTAGAGGGTTTTGGGAGACTTAGTGGGTTTTCACCCACTCTCTAATTTTAGAGACAATTAGGGTTTTGGAAGGAGAAAAGATAAGGAATTGGTCTCTTCTCAAGTTTCATTTTTCCATAACACAATTGAAAGGTTGGTTTCTCTCTTGGCATGGAGTGTTTGAAATGTTGCAAGAAAAATTGGATGTTGTAGTTGATGAATATGAAATCTTGTTATATTTAATCTTGTATAGTATTGTAGTATGTAAATTTTTTGTTGTCTTGTGTTGGGAAGGGAATGCATTTGGATTTTGAATCAAGTTTTTTTCTTTGGATTTGGGAGTGTTGTTCATGGGAGTGAATTCATTACTTACCCTTTTGGGAAGGGAAGAAGTGGCCTTGGGTGAAGGGGTTAGTTGGGCACTCCATTATAGTGAGAGTCTCTTCTCTTGGAGAAGAGGTATAAATTCATGGAGTATGGGCTCCATGAAGCCATGTTGGAAATATTGTATTCTTGGCATAGAAATGGCCAATGTTTAAATGGAAGCATTGTCAAAATAGCCTTGGAGAGGCATGGAAAAATTTTGTTGAGAGATTTGGAATTTGTATTGGCATTCTCCTCCTTGGAAAATCCCACCTTCACCCTTCTTCAATGAGTTTGTAAAACTCATTTGTGAAACCTTGAATGGGAGTTTATTGTTATTTTTGTGCATGTCAAATGTTGTGAGAATTTTGGATGTGAAGCCTTGTTTAGCCTTGGTTCTCCAAGCTTGGGGGTGGCCTCCTTGAGGCCTTGGTTGGGAGGTGAGCATCCCATGGTTCTCCCCCTTTCATTGCAGGTATTGATGTCTCGACTCGTGTGGATGAAGCTTTGAAGGAGTTCACTCTTTGGTTTGATTGTGTGGAAACACCTTATGTTGTATTGTTGATCCTCCTCTTGTTGCATACTGTAATGTATGGAAAAACATCTTCAAGTAACATGTGAAATGCTTTCTTCATTATGAGTTGGAATATTGTAATTTAGTCATGAATATATGAATTCTTCTCCATCATGAAAGATATGTATTTGTATTGGAAGAGGTTACCATAATGAAATAAAGACTCACTACCTTCATCCTTAAGAGTATTGTATTTCTTATAATGGAAATGTTAGTCTTCTTTGTGAAATGATATCCAACGTTGAAAGAATAGACAATGAAATAATTTCATTAGATTACATACCTTGGTTGATGAATGAATTTAGTAATCTCTCTAATGTTGGTTGTAAATTTTCATATTCATTGTAATCAATCCCCATTTGAACAAAGTCTCATCCTTATCCTCTAAATTGAAGCATGAAACAATGAACAAATGAACATGTTAGATTACTATGTTAAAATCTCATGCAATTATCATTCAACCCATAATTCCTCTTGTATTTTGTCCATTAAATCAATCCTATTATGCACTATGAACTTTAAAAAAAAAAAATGAACCCAGCAATTCTAAAATGTAAGAGCTTATAACCAAGCCCATCACATTTTCCAAAATTAGAGCATAAAAAGCTCTCTGAAATTTGTATGAGAAAGGAAATATTCTCTTACCATAGAGAATATTCCTTTCCCAAATGGGTTTCCCTCTAATTAATTTGAAATCATATCTCAATGAATTAAACATGCAAATTAAATCCTAATTACCTAGCTAAACTCACCTTTATTCTAGCCTCTCCCGTGGGTCCCACTTTGTTCTCAGAATTTTTTTGGCATAAAAATTATATTGTGCTAAGTTTAATATAAAATTAATCACTTTTTTTAAAATGGGGGCTGCACTACTTGGGAAGTGCCACCCTCTTTACTTGTTGTCATGCTATGATAAACTTGACATGACCCCTTGTTTAAGTCAACCCTTCTCCCCATTCGAATTACCTTGGGAAGAGAAGGAGATCTTGGGTGGGTCGCAACAAACCTTTACCACCTCCCTTTGCTGTGAAATTTCTCTCTCCCTTCATGCGGATTTCTATGCAATGGGTGGGAGTAGGTGGTGGGTCCCTTCCCCTATGCTTGTCCTTTCAACTTGCATATTGGGGATTCGATCCCCTTCACCTTTGCTATTGTTTTGTTTACTTTTCCTTAGGAAATTTTATAGTTGGGGAATGTGGGTAGTATGGTGGGCCCCCCTGTTTTCCATGTCACTCTATACTCCTTCCCTTTTCTTGCAAATTTCAAAAACCATGCTATGTCTTGGTTGCAAATTATGGGGTAGATTAATTGTTAGTGGGGAGTTAGGGTTAAAGGTTAATGGAGGGTTAGATGTTTCAGTTAATGAGTTAGTTAGAGGTTAGGAGATAGTTAAGCTAGTTTATTACCCTTTTTTCATGTTGGTTTTTAAATTCTTTTTCGTAGCTTTTCTTTTCACATGAGATTAACTTATTGGTGTAATATGTAATATTAGGTATAAAACCCTAGTGTTTAAATTTGATTGGTATTTGGTGTATTACACGTGGTTTATTTTCTATCGGCATTGGGATCTTTTAGGGTATCAAACGTGATTTAAATTTTAATTGGTGTTGAAATTATTTATCAATGTATTAATAAATCATTTTAAATGGGAACCTAGCATTATTTGTTTAGAGTAATTTATAATGGTGAGATTCCTGAATTTTATAGTTTGAGATTTTTGTCTAAAAATATTGGTTAGATTATTAGAGGGACAGATTGCTCGGTTGATTTAATCATATAGTTAATGTCAGATTTTAATTTATTATCAGAAAAAGGTGGGATTATATTGTTCTTGTATTCAAGGGGATGGGGATTATGTTCGATTATAATTAAGAGTAAATTTAAATGTTGAATTAGGAGATATTTCTTATGTCTAAATGAAAGGTTGATTTAAGGTCGTATGTTAGAAATTGATGGATTAGGAATGCATGTGTTTTATCATAGGAGAATAATTTTATTAATGATGTTTAGTAGGTTAGGAAATCAGAATTGATCTTAGATTTGGATTTTAATTAATAGTTGATTGATATAGTCAAATTTTTATTCAATCTTAATCTTGTCAATATCTCAATGTCTAATGTTAACTGGAATTAAACTTGGATGGATTAGTAGCAATCTAGGGTTAAGATTAAGTAAGGGAAACCCGGATCAACATATGTACCTGAACCACTAACTACCATCATGATTTTAATCTAGGAATCAGAGTTAGATAAACCTGAGTTGAGCATTCAAATAGCTTGTAGAACAAGTTGATGCCCAATTTTGCATCTGTTTGTTGCTTGACCCTTAATCAGTCTGCGCCTGTACCTTGTAATTTTGAGGTTAACTATACCTTGCTTTTATACTTCCAACTCTACCCCCTGTTAGTTGTACATTCTTAGGTGCTTTTAAAAAAAAAAAATTGTGTGTTTGTTTTGCCCTAGTTTTGGGCATGATAGAACATCTCTCATAGGGCTGAGACTGTCTGATTATGCTATCACAATAGCACCTTCTCCCACTCCCATTCGTAGCCTTTACTAGCACTACTGGCATGGGCAAGGCTTATCTTAGTTAATGTGTAGTTCCCTTCCCATAAATTATTATTGTTATCACTGGATTAAACAACTCCACAGTGGGTTACCCTGGTACTAGCCACTTAGGTCCCCAGCCCCACACTATGAGACACTCACCTAGTGCTCTTAGGTTTCCAACCAAAACAAGTCTCAAAAGAATATAAGGAATACATCATAATAAATAAGAAGCCATAACAATGTCACAACATCAAATAATTGGGTTTAGGAAACCACTAGTTGTCATGAATCCTCTGGACAACCCTAAACCACACTCAGGTACCTAGGCAGATAAAACACATCCATATTGCATCTAATGCATCAAAAAGAGATTAAAAATACATAATTACATCAAGTACTTCAACCCAATACAAATCATAACATCTTAACAACATTGGATTGAGTTTAGGAGATCATTGATTGTTGCTAATCCACCGGACCTTCTTAAACCCTAATCCAACATTCAAGCAGATAGATAACACATAAAAAGACATCAAAATGCACCAATCATCAAGTATTATACACAACCATATAACCAGTTCCTTTTGGTACCAACTCAAACCACCAAACATCATAACAAGATTATATTGTAGAAAACATGTTGATTCCTGAAATTTGGCTAAGTCTAAAATTCCTAAAACCTTCAAAATCTAGAATCTTTATTTGAACTCCTAGGAGGCTGAAACCACTCTCAAACATCCTGGAAGGTATTACATAAAGTGTAACTTAAATTAGAAGGAATTAAAAGTATGTATCTTATACTTAAATGTTACATTTTATGTTCTGCTCTAAGGCTGAAATCAGACTGAGACCACCCAACCCTAATCCGGGTTCCCAAACTATCCAAAACTTATGAAAAGTTTATAAATGATCATAAACATAATATAATATGAAAATAAAATGTCCTACAAGTTTACACACACCCTAGGGTCAACCCGGGGTCAACACTATACCCTAAGCCCTTCCGAACACCCTAAAAACCAATCTGGAAGAGTCCTGCGTAGGTGGAACCCTAAGCTGTGTAGGTGGTGACCTAATCTGTGTAGGTGGTGCTTTTTGTGTAGGTGGTCACACATCTTGCATAGGTGGTGTTGAGTTCTATGTAGGTGGGAAACATTTGTGCATCTCAGAGGCAACAACTTGCAGATTGGGTTCTCGGGTAAAACTGGGTAAGATGGAGGTCTGGAAAGTAGAATCAGAGAGATACCCAGTTGAGATCCCTATGTTCTCCTTCCAAAACTACCCTCAAACCCATCCTACCTTCAAGGTATGAATTTCTATTCCTCCCACTAGGTGCAAGGTAAAGAAGGTGACCACCAGAAGACATTATCCTAATCAAGACAGAAGTCTGCATAATCAAAAACAGAAAGAGGGTCTATCTAAAGGCCAATAAATTCTAAGGTGACCATCCATAAAGAGGAATAGATAAAAAATAGTTCATAAACATTATTATTCATAAGGTATACATTCATGATTTAATTCATACTAGACAACATAATACAAAATATTTCCATTGATCACACACACATAGTAAACAGTAAAACAACCACATCAAAGCATAGCAACCACATGTACAGGATTCTCTTTTCCAGGTAGATCCTCCCTAGAGTTCCACGGAGATACCTTTGAATTGCTTCCAGTTCCACTCCAGCCAATCCTATTCTCCCCAAGCCTTCCAATCCATGAGATATCCTCCAAAAGCTTCCCCTAATCTTTCTCATAGTTTCAGATCTATAGTTCTCTGTAAATAATTTTCCGTTCTCTTCCCCCCCTCTAATATCTACATATCCTTCCATAAATATGTTGTAGGATTGGTTGCATGGGATGTTTCAACCGATGCAACCATCCACAACTATTTTTTGGTTATTAGATTGAACTTTAACAGTTTTTAGATAGATTATAGTGTAGATAGTTTCCCCGAGAATGCCTTAATTAAACTACCACCTTTGTTACTTATGTTTTAATTTCATGCTTAAGGTAAATTCTTTTTATTTTATTCTAGCTTTCACCTTAGATAAATATTAGTTACTTTCTCCTTTAAAGGAATAATTTAATTTCACATAATAATTAATTCCTTACTTAACAATAATAAGGCACATAAATAAATAAATACATAAATACACACATATATATTAAAACATTTATATAAGCATATTTATATAGTCATATATATAGACATGCATATGTGTGCACCCATATGCCTATGTGTATATATATCCATGTAAATATTATTATTATAATCATGCATTAATGAATACACTTATTAAAGGCTTATTACCACATATTTAATTCAATAATACCATCAAATTATTACTCGCCAATAATCCAACCACAAAACAATATTCACCTAGTCCTAGGGACTATAACGAATATCCACACTGATCAAATACAAAGCATCTATAAACAGACATCAATCCACAATCAAAGGACAAATCCCAAAAAGACCCAACCCGGGAGTAAGGATCAGGGCTAGGCTTAGTCTTGTGGGACCTGGTACTGTCTTTGTAACAACAACAATGATCGAGGATTTTGGGGCATGCTCAGAGCTATGAAGCTAGTTGAAGTCGATGCCCACTACCTGCAAGCCTGCATCATAGAGAAGAAATACATGTGCATTGATGTACATATAAAAGAATACATTGCAAATAGATGATTGGGATAAATACATCATGTGGACCTCATCCATGTGAGTAACTATGACTTTGTCTTGAATCATAAAAACACATCATGTATATACACACACACACACACATGCACATAAAGAATGTAACATTTGTTGGAGATTTGATTCTGAACAGTTGATTGATTGTATGTTTGTCATTGATGAGAACATATAATACACAACAGTACTTCTATAAGTACTTATCTATATGATGACATGAAGACCAGCATGGATAGATACATGTTTCTAACATGTATATGATGCTATGTTCATACACGCAGACTCAGATATGAAGTTTCAGTAAAGATATGTAATTCTGTTATTGACGGTTATAGTTCTGGAGGATTAACGGTTTAAGACCGACATATGTAACGTGTTGATAAAGTTTCACCTATCTTCAGGATATGCAAGTGTATATTCATGATGAGCTATGAGTTTGTTGTCTGACTTTTAGTAACCCATTTTTTTTGGCATTATTAGAGTCATATGGTCATGTCAAGTCAGTCTGGTTATGTCTAGGTCTAAGTCTTCCCAAGGATAGGAAGTCTTTTCCGGGTTTCCCTGCCATTGCCTTCTTGCTTCATGCCGGGTGGGTTGCTTTCAAAGTCTCTTCATTCTAGGTAGGTTGTAGATCCCAACCTGGAAAAGATAATATGCTCTTATTGATGATCTTTTTCAGCAGAGGGAATGAAGTTTGGGAGTCATAAGTGTCAGACATTCAATAGAACCAGAGAAGATTCTTTAGATTCAGGTGTGGACTGACCATTTGAAAGTATAACAGATTCTTCAGATTCAGGCGTGGAATGACCATTTGAAAGTATAACAGAGCCAAATATGCATTGATCCAGTGCATTTTCAAAAAATGGTAACAGTGGATTTTCTCCATGGAATTAATACATGGATCGGTTCTCTGAACCTCAACAATCCCAATGAAAAAAACAAAACACGATTTGGATTAAAGATAGCGGAGATCTTTCAAGGCGTAAAATTGAGTTTCAGATGCGCCATTGCGGAAATCGCACCTCATTGTGCATTTTCCGCAAAGCTGAATCTTACAAGGTTGCGGGTTTCACACCTGTTAGGTGCTTTTCCGCAAAAGTAAGGAGTAATGTTATAAACAGTTTTCAATTATTATTAAAAGATTAAAGAACATGTTTTAAGTTATGAAAAGCCCCGCGTACCTAAACTTGACGGGCGAAAATACGCTCAGGCACTACTCCATTGCAGAAATCACACTCATCAAGTGGATTTCCGCAAAGATAAATTCTTCATAGCGGAGGTCGCACTCATCAAGTGGATTTCTGCAATGAAGGAATTTTCACACCGGTTTCTTCAAAATCCGCCGGCCTCCATTTTTATGATTTTGACTTGTTTCCAAAAGCTATCGATCTGGGTTCCCTTAAAATCGATAAAGGAATGTTTTTTCTTCAGAAAGTTTCATCTAAAATTTCCTACAAGCGCACATAGCAGAAAATCCAAAATCAGGTGCGCCAAAGCCATTTTCACACCCCCTCATACATTTTCCGCAAGGAAAAGCACTTTTTGAATTTTCTGCCGGAGAAGCTCATTTTCCATTTTCTGCCAGCCGATATATCCATGGTTTTCATTCAAAGAGTAAGTGATGTTTTGACTCTATGGCCCAATGGATTCAGCTCGATAATGCTGGCTGGAGATGAAGAGTTTCAGATTCCATAGTGACTGTTTGAGTGCTCAGATTTGAAAAGTCTTTTTCTTTACATTCTTTCTCTTTGTATTCGAAGAAGAGGAAAGGTCATTGGCTTTTAGAAGCCTGATGTATTGTAGAGTCTATAAATTCTAAAAAGAATTCAGTATACAGGGTCAGAAAACCTGGTATTGGGACAGAGTAATTCTATTTGCTAAGCTTTATTTCATGTTTGTTGTGCCAGTAGTTTTTCATCTACATGTGAATAGACAAGACAATTATATATGAAGCTGCAATTATCTGTTGGATTCCATTTCATGTATGTGATTGCAGTGAAAGTAATTCTATTTACCCGTCATGTAAGATTCTCCTCCTATTCACCTTGTTATTTAGATTGCATCTGAATGGAAAGTACAATTGTATATGGAGCTGTAATTTCTTCTTGAATTCCATTTCATGATTAGTAGTTGTAGTCTAAGCAATTCTATTTTCTGTCTGTATATGATTCTACTTCTGTTCTCATTAGTAGAATATGCATTCTTAGAATAGATAGGTTTAGTTAGAAGGTAGTCTTTCTGATGATCTATAATTAGAATTCTATTGAAGGTTGTAGATTATCTCCACATTATCCTTGCCTGAATTGTTTGTGTCTACAAGAAATTTGGTTAAATCACACAAGAGATGACCTCGTGATCAGTATAAAGACAAATTTATTGAATATCATACACAATCAGGGAGCTGTACCTATCAATTCTGAGGGCAGTGATAGTAGACATACACTGACCCATGTTTTGGTGGACATCCTTTGTTCTCTCACCTTGGGTGCTAAAAGAGTCAGAGATTACAAATCTAACGAGAGGAAAAACTGTTAACCAACATTTTTTGGCGACTCCGCTGGGGAGAACTTTAGGAAAAAGAAAGAAATATTAAAAGTTTTCTCAAAATTCAGATCATTTCCCCTCTCAACTTCAATTCTTTCAGTCGTAGAATACATGATTAGCAATTATGGCCATTCCTTGGGGAAATGCAATTGGACCATTGAATCTTGCAGCATGTCATGATTTACCCAAAGGTTTCAGAAAGAACTTTCCAAGATTCAATGGTGATGGCTCAATATCTACAGAACAACATCTGAATGCTTTTCATAAGGCATGTAGTGTGGTGAATCCTCAGCATGAATATATTGATGTTAGATTGTTCATAGATAGCCTTGTCAGTGGTGCTACAGAATGGTTTCAAGATTTACCTACAGGATGCATTACCGGATGGCTTGATATGAAGCAAAAATTTGAAGAAAGATATAAGACTGCTGAAGATGCTCAATTCTTACTATTAAAACTGGCTCAAATGAAGAAGGAACCAACTATCTCTATGAGAGATTTCAATGCCAGATTCAATAAACTAATCAAAAGAATACCTGCTGCTAGTGCACCCACAGGAAATAATCTGAAGACATTTTACATTAGTTCCATGCCTCCAGAACTTGGTTACCAATTAAGAATAGCTAATGTAATGGATTTGCAAGCTTCTCAAACACTGGCTGAAGAAATGGAAGATGATATGCTAGCCTCCGGGAGATGAAAGAAAGAATTTCATGCTAGACCTATGAGAAATACAGCCAGTACTCCAATCAGTACAAAAGATATGTTGCTGAGATTATCTAGTGAAATAAATGCACTGAAAAGATAGATTACTACATCAGCCCATTCATTTTATCAGTCTCATCAAGAAGGATTAAAACACCAAGGTGGAAATCAGAAATTGTCTATCAAAGCCCCTTCCAAAAAATATAATTCTCATGCCTTTCATCTGAGACAAGAAGGAAAAGAACAAAACTTTGAATATCCATAAAATGAAGACTATCATACTCCTCATGGCGACTCCGAATTTTTTTATTGTGAGTATGAGACAGATTCAAAAGATGAGGATAATTGTTCTGCTTCTATGGAGGAACCTTAGTTAACTGATGAGAAAACCTCTGATGATGTTCCTGCTAAAGATCAAGTAACTTCTTATGAGGTGGATCAAAGTGATAATGAATTACCTTGGAAGAGTGACCAACAAAGGGAACGTTTCCAGCCTATAGAAATTTTTGAATATCAAGAAAAGGTAAACAAAATTGAAGATGTATCTATGTTCATTTTTCCTTGTGTTGATGAAAGATGTGAATTGGATGAAAAGAAAGTGGATGATTTTTCAAAGTGTTTTCCTGAAGATCATCCCAAGGCTAATGAATTATTTAAAAATGAAGTTTCTAATATTATTGAAGGGCATAATAGTATTGAATCTTCTTTCATTATAGCTGATAAAGATTAGATATCAGATATTTCTTGTTTTGGAGATAATATAATGTTAAATGACCTTAATCAATGACGTGTGAAGGATAAGGCTGAGATGTTTTCTGTCAATCATCCTACTAAAAATGTTGATAAAGAAATTGATGCAACGGTAGATTCTGAACAAGAGGTATCAGATGTTAATGAAGTACTGCAGCAAGACAGAGAAATAAATGAAGATTTTTCCAGTCTTGAAACAAAATTTAATCAATTCATGATGCCCATTATATGTGAGTCCTCTTCCATAGTCGATTCAGATATTGAAGTTTTAAATCCAGATGAACATCTTGAAGGTTTGACAAATGCAAAAGATGAAGAAGATGTTTCAATTCTGTTAGAGTCTGGGAGTAATGAAGAATCATCCAGTTTTAGCCTGGGCTTGAAATCTGAAGTGGTTATCAACAGTGCTTCTAATGCTGCTATTGTTGTTGGTAATAAAATAAACACATGTGACTATTTTCTGGTAGCATGTACAAAATCTGGTGATTATTTTTCTTCTTCACAAGAGAAGTTAGAACATGTGGAAAATGGAGATGCATGTTTCAGCCCTGAGTTGAAGTTGGAAGTTATTATTGACAATACTTGCAAAAGGTATGATGATATTTCTCTTCCAGAGGATTTCCAATATTCTGATTTTGTTAATCTTGATTTGAATGTTGATATCTCTATTAAGGGCAATAACAGAGCAAATAGAGGTGATAATGTTGAAAGAGATGAATTGGATTATAATCCAGTGGTGCATTCAGAATATGTTGAATATTTTCTTCCATCACAGAAGGTTGATAATGCAAGAAAGGATGTACATGAGAACATATATGAATCAGAGATCTATAATGAGGCCTGGCTGTTTGGAAAGATTCTGTGGGTTATCAGGTTGCAGATAGCTTTGGGGCTTATTTTCAACAATGAAGGAGTAGCCAGGAGTCATCAATGTTGTTTCAAATTGGTGAAGCATCTTCTTCTATTCAGGAAAGGTTCATACTTCTCTCTTCCTATAAATGGCCATATATGAATATTTCTTTGCTTTCGGTCTTTCTAGTGAGGTCTCCTCACCTTTTGTAAATAGGTTTCCTTTCCAATTTTGGTGTGTCTAGTGTAGCCTTTCCTTTCTTAGTTGGTTGTTGTTTTCTCCTGCTTTGTTTCAAGTTTGCCCTGATCCCCTCCACCCTCCCTGTATGCAGCTTCTTGTTGTTCTCTTTGGTCTAGACTCTGCAACCCAATGGATAAGGCACTTGTCTCACTAGAGAAGCTGAATTCTTCATGCACTTTGCAATACATGATCCCCCAGTCGGTGCCAGCTGTTGTCTGACTTTCAGTCACCCATTTTTTTTGGCATTATTAGAGTCATATGGTCATGTCAAGTTAGTCTGGTTATGTCTAGGTCTAATTCTTCCCAAGGATAGGAAGTCTTTGCTAGGTTTCCCTGCCATTTCCTTCTTGCTTCATGCCGGGTGGGTTGCTTTCAAAGTCTCTTCATTCTGGGTAGGTTGTAGATCCCAACCCGGCAAAGATAATATGCTCTTATTAATGATCTTTTTCAGCAGAGGGAATGATGTTTGGGAGTCATAAGTGTTAGACATTCAACAAAACCAGAGAATATTCTTCAGATTCAGGCGTGGACTGACCATTTGAAAGTATAACAGAGCCAAATATGCATTGATCTAGTGCATTTTCAAAAAATGGTAACAGTGGATTTTCTACATGGAATTAATACATGGATTGGTTCTCTGAACCTCAACGATCCCAATGAAAAAAACAAAACATGATTTGGATTAAAGATAGCAGAGATCTTTCAAGGCGGAAAATTGAGTTTCAGATGCGCCATTGCGGAAATCGCACCTCATTGTGCATTTTCCGCAAAGCTGAATCTTACAAGGTTGCGGGTTTCACACCTGTTAGGTGCTTTTCCACAAAAGTAAGGAGTAATGTTATAAATAGTTTTCTATTATTATTAAAAGATTAAAGCACATGTTTTAAGTTATGAAAAGCCCCGCGTACCTAAACTTGACGGGCAGAAATACGCTCAGGTACTACTCCATTGCGGAAATCGCACTCATCAAGTGGATTTCCGCAAAGCTAAATGCTTCATAGCGGAGGTTGCACTCATCAAGTGGATTTCCGCAACGAAGGAATTTTTGCACCGATTTCTTCAAAACCCGTCGGCCTCCATTTTTATGATTTTGACTTGTTTCCAAAAGCTATCGATCTGGGTTCCCTTAAAATCGATAAAGGAATGTTTTGTCTTAAGAAAGTTTCATCTAAATCTTCCTGCAAGCACACATAGCAGAAAATCCAAAATCGGGTGCGCCAAAGCCATTTTCGCACCCCCTCATACATTTTTTGCAAGGAGAAGCACTTTTTGAATTTTCCACTGGAGAAGCTCATTTTCCATTTTCCATTTTCCGCCAGCCGATATATCCATGGTTTTCATTCAAAGAGTAAGTGATGTTTCGACTCTGGGATTTAGCTCGATAATGCTGGCTGGAGATGAAGAGTTTCAGATTCCATAGTGACTGTTTGAGTGCTCAGATTTGAAAAGTCTTTTTCTTTGCATTCTTTCTCTTTGTATTCGAAGAAGAGGAAAGGTCATTGGCTTTTAGAAGCCTGATGTATTGTAGAGTCTATAAATTCTGAAAATAATTTAGTATACAGGGTCGGAAAACCTGGTATTGGGGCAGAGTAATTCTATTTGCTAAGATTTATTTCATGTTTGTTGTGCCAGTAGTTTTTCATCTGCATGTGAATAGACAAGACAATTATATATGAAGCTGCAATTATCTGCTGGATTCCATTTCATGTATGTGATTGTAGTGAAAGTAATTCTATTTACCCATCATGTAAGATTCTCCTCCTATTCACCTTGTTATTTAGATTGCATCTGAATAGAAAGTACAATTGTATATGGAGCTGTAATTTCTTCTTGAATTCCATTTCATGATTAGGTGTTGCAGTCTAAGCGATTCTATTTGCTGTCTGTATATGATTCTGCTTCTGTTCTCGTTAGTAGAATATGCATTCTTAGAATAGATAGGTTTAGTTAGAAGGTAGTCTTTCTAATGATCTATAATTAGCATTCTATTGAAGGTTGTAGATTATCTCCACATTATCCTTGCCTGAATTGTTTGTGTCTACAAGCAATTTGGTTAAATCACACAAGAGATGACCTGGTGATCAGTATAAAGACAAATTTATTGAATATCATACATAATCAGGGAGCTTTACCTTTCAATTCAGAGGGCAGTGATAGAAGAAATACACTGACCCATTTTTTGGTGGACATCCTTTTTTCTCTCACCTTGGGTGCAAAAAGAGTCAGAGACTATGAATCTAACGAGAGGACAAACTGTTAACCAATAGTTTTTGGCGACTCCGCTGGGGAGAACTTTAGGAAAAAGAAAGAAATATTAAAAGTTTTCTCACAATTCAGATCATTTCCCCTCTCAACTTCAATTCTTTTAGTCATAGAATACATGATTAGAAATTATGGCCGTTCCTTGGGGAAATGCAATTGGACCATTGAATCTTTCAGCATGTCATGATTTACCCAAAGGTTTCAGAAAGAACTTTCCAAGATTCAATGGTGATGGCTCAATATCTGCAGAACAACATATGAATGCTTTTCATAAGGCATGTAGTGTGGTGAATCCTCAGCATGAAGATGTTGTTGTTAGATTGTTCGTAGATAGCCTTGTCGGTGGTGCTGTAGAATGGTTTCAAGATTTACGTACAGGATGCATTACCGGATGGCTTGATATGAAGCAAAAATTTGAAGAAAGATATAAGACTGCTGAAGATGCTCAATTCTTACTATTAAAACTGGCTCAAATGAAGAAGGAACCAACTAGCTCTATGAGATATTTCAATGCCAGATTCAATAAACTAATCAAAAGAATACCTGCTGCTAGTGCACCCACAGGAAATAATCTGACGACATTTTACATTAGTTCCATGCCTCCAGAACTCGGTTACCAATTAAGAATAGCTAATGTAATGGATTTGCAAGCTGCTCAAACACTGGCTGAAGAAATGGAAGATGATATGCTAGCCTCTGGGAGATGGAAGAAAGAATTTCATGCTAGACCTATGAGCAATACAGCCAGTACTCCAATCAGTACAAAAGATATGTTGCTGAGATTATCTAGTGAAATAAATGTACTGAAAAGATAGATTACTACATCAGCCCATTCATTTTATCAGTCTCATCAAGAAGGATTAAAACTCCAAGGTGGAAATCAGAAATTGTCTATCAAAGCCCCTTCCAAAAAATATAATTCTCATGCCTTTCATCTCAGACAAGAAGGAAAAGAACAAAACTTTGAATATCCACAAAATGAAGACTATCATACTCCTCATGGCGACTCCAAATTTTTTTATTATGAGTATGAGACAGATTCAGAAGATGAGGATAATTGTTCTGCTACTATGGAGGAACCTCAGTTAACTGATGAGAAAACCTCTGATGATGTTCCTGCTAAAGATCAAGTAACTTCTTATGAGGTGGATCAAAGTGATAATGAATTACCTTGGAAGAGTGACCAGCAAAGGGAACGTTTCCAGCCTATAGAAATTTTTGAAGATCAAGAAAAGGTAAACAAAATTGAAGATGTATCTATGTTCATTTTTCCTTGTGTTGATGAAAGATGTGAATTGGATGAAAAGAAAGTGGATGATTTTTCAAAGTGTTTTTCTGAAGATCATCCCAAGGCTGATGAATTATTTAAAAATGAAGTTTCTAATATTATTGAAGGGCATAATAGTATTGAGTCTTCTTTCATTATAGCTGATAAAGATCAGATATCAGAGATTTCTTGTTTTGGAGATAATATAATGTTAAATGACCTTAATCAACGACGTGTGAAGGATAAGGCTGAGATGTTTTCTGTCAATCATCCTACTAAAAATGTTGATAAAGAAATTGATGCAACGGTAGATTCTGAACAAGAGGTATCAGATGTTAATGAAGTACTGCAGCAAGATAGAGAAATAAATGAAGATTTTTCCAGTCTTGAAACAAAATTTAATCAAGTCATGATGCCCATTATATGTGAGTCATCTTCCATAGTCAATTCAGATATTGAAGTTTTAAATCCAGATGAACATCTTGAAGGTTTGACAAATGCAAAAGATGAAGAAGATGTTTCAATTCTGTTAGAGTTTGGGAGTAACGAAGAATCATCCAGTTTTAGCCTGGGCTTGAAATCTGAAGTGGGTTTTAACAGTGCTTCTAATGCTGCTATTTTTGTTGGTAATAAAATAAACACATGTGACTATTTTTCGGTAGCATGTACAAAATCTAGTGATTATTTTTCTTCTTCACAAGAGAAGTTAGAACATGTGGAAAATGGAGATGCATGTTTCAGCCCTGAGTTGAAGTCGGAAGTTATTATTGAAAATACTTGCAAAAGGTATGATGATATTTCTCTTCCAGAGGATTTCCAATATTCTGATTTTGTTAATCTTGATTTGAATGTTGATATCTCTATTAAGGGCAATAATAGAGCAAATAGAGGTGATAATGCTAAAAGAGATGAATTGGATTATAATCCAATGGTGCATTCAGAATATGTTGAATATTTTCTTCCATCATAGAAGGTTGATAATGCAAGAAAGGATGTACATGAGAACATATATGAATCAAAGATCTATAATGAGGCCTGGCTGTTTGGAAAGATTATGTGGGTTATCATGTTGCAGATAGCTTTGGGGCTTATTTTCAACAATGAAGGAGTATCCAGGAGTTATTAATGTTGTTTCAAATTGGTGAAGCATCTTCTTCTATTCAGGAAAGGTTCATACTTCTCTCTTCCTGTAAATGGCCATATATGAATATTTCTTTGCTTTCGGTCTTGCTGGTGAGGTCTCCTCACCTTTTGTAAATAGGTTTCCTTTCCAATTTTGGTGTGTCTAGTGTAGCCTTTCCTTTCTTAGTTGGTTGTTGTTTTCTCCTGCTTTGTTTCAAGTTTGCCCTGCTCCCCTCCACCCTCCCTGTATGTAGCTTCTTATTGTTCTCTTTGGTCTAGAATCCGCAACCCAATGGATAAGGCACTTGTCTCACCAGAGAAGCTGAATTCTTTATGCACTTTGCAGTACATGATCCCCCAGTCAGAGCGAGCTGTTGTCTGACTTTCAGTCACCCATTTTTTTTGGCATTATTAGAGTCATATGGTCAGGTCAAGTCAGTTTGGTTATGTCTAGGTCTAAGTCTTCCCAAGGATAGGAAGTCTTTGCCGGGTTTCCCTGCCATTGCCTTCTTGCTTCATGCCGGGTGGGTTGCTTTCAAAGTCTCTTCATTCTGGGTAGGTTGTAGATCCCAACCCGGCAAAGATAATATGCTCTTATTAATGATCTTTTTCAGCAGAGGGAATGATGTTTGGGAGTCATAAGTGTCAGACATTCAACGGAACCAAAGAATATTCTTCAGATTCAGGTGTGGACTGACCATTTGAAAGTATAACAGAGCCAAATATGCATTGATCCAGTGCATTTTCAAAAAATGGTAACAGTGGATTTTATCCATGGAATTAATACATGGATCGGTTCTCTGAACCTCAACGATCCCAATGAAAAAAACAAAACACGATTTGGATTAAAGATAGCGGAGATCTTTCAAGGCGGAAAATTGAGTTTCAGATGCGCCATTGTGGAAATCGCACCTCATTGTGCATTTTCCGCAAAGCTGAATCTTACAAGGTTGCGGGTTTCGCACCTGTTAGGTGATTTTCCATAAAAGTAAGGAGTGATGTTATAAACAGTTTTCAATTATTATTAAAATATTAAAGCACATGTTTTAAGTTATGAAAAGCCCCGCGTAGCTAAACTTGACAGGCAGAAATACGCTCAGGCACTACTCCATTGCGAAAATCGCACTCATCAAGTGGATTTCCACAAAGCTAAATGCTTCATAGCGGAGGTTTCACTCATCAAGTGGATTTCCACAATGAAGGAATTTTTGCACCGATTTCTTCAAAACCCGTCGGCCTCCATTTTTATGATTTTGAATTGTTTCCAAAAGCTATCGATCTGGGTTCCCTTAAAATCGATAAAGGAATGTTTTGTCTTCAGAAAGCTTCATCTAAAACTTCCTGCAAGCACACATAGTGGAAAATCCAAAATCGGGTGCGCCAAAGCCATTTTCGCACCCCCTCATACATTTTTCGCAAGGAGAAGCACTTTTTGAATTTTCCACTGGAGAAGCTCATTTTCCATTTTCCACCAGCCGATATATCCATGGTTTTCATTCAAAGAGTAAGTGATGTTTCGACTCCATGGCCCAATGGATTTAGCTCGATAATGCTGTCTAGAGATGAAGTGTTTCATATTCCATAGTGACTGTTCGAGTGCTCAGATTTGAAAAGTCTTTTTCTTTGCATTTTTTCTCTTTGTATTCGAAGAAGAGGAAAGGTCACTGGCTTTTAGAAGCCTGATGTATTGTAGAGTCTATAAATTCTAAAAATAATTCAGTATACAGGGTCGGAAAACCTGGTATTGGGGCAGAGTAATTCTATTTGCTAGGCTTTATTTCATGTTTGTTGTGCCAGTAGTTTTTCATCTGCATGTGGATAGACAAGACAATTATATATGAAGCTACAATTATCTGCTGGATTCCATTTCATGTATGTGATTGTAGTGAAAGTAATTCTATTTACCCATCATGTATGAATCTCCTCCTATTCACCTTGTTATTTAGATTGCATCTGAATGGAAAGTACAATTGTATATGGAGCTGTAATTTCTGCTTGAATTCCATTTCATGATTAGTAGTTGCAGTCTAAGCAATTCTATTTGCTGTCTGTATATGATTCTTCTTCTGTTCTCGTTAGTAGAATATGCATTCTTAGAATAGATAGGTTTAGTTAGAAGGTAGTCTTTCTGATGATCTATAATCAGCATTCTATTAAAGGTTGTAGATTATCTCCACATTATCCTTGCCTGAATTGTTTGTGTCTACAAGCAATTTGGTTAAATCACACAAGAGATGACTTGGTGATCAGTATAAAGACAAATTTATTGAATATCATACACAATCAGGGAGCTCTACCTATCAATTCAGAGGGCAGTGATAGAAGACATACACTGACCCATTTGTTGGTGGACATCCTTTGTTCTCTCACCTTGGGTGCTAAAAGAGTCAGAGATTACAAATCTAACAAGAGGAAAAAATGTTAACCAACAAAATTGTTGATATCAATCTAAATGCACCAAACATATTTCAAGAAGATTACAAAATTATGATTAAATTGGTGAAGCCGACTTAGTGATGCGACACGTCTGTTCAGCATTAACTTGCACAGTTGTAATTATGCTTGCGCACTTAGTAGAGCTGACAAGGATGTTAAGAAGAGTTGTCTAACAAGTCCCATGATCTCATATTTGGTGTATGTATTTATACAAGGTCATTTGTGCTAAGAAGAGTTGTGAAAGCCAGAGATTGACAAGCAGAGCAGAGTGTTGATGTAGCAGAGCTATATTTATCATATGCTGATAATATAGATGTTTATGTTGAAGCATTTAGAATATAAACTAGATTATTATATTTATTTACAAGAGGTTAAAGCATCGGTGCACAAAAGGAACTGATCAGATAGGCAGTGTCAAAGAAACAGTTCATCTCATTGGTACTGTGTGTATCAATTATCCAGAAGGTTGTAGCCTTCACCTCTTGGATAGTGAGTCCTCCACCCCTAATAGGGTTATTGTAAAAGACTCCTAACAGGGTCTGACCCTTAACCAGGTCAACTATACTACTGCATTGTATTGTACAACTCCTAACAGGGTTGAAGAATCTTTTAACATGGATTACTATAAACATTATAGTTCTTTGTGGGTACTAATTCCCACCAGGGTTTTTACCATTTAGTTTCCCCATAACCAAATTGATATGTTGTGTAATATTTTATCTAAATGTGCATTTAAGTTATATCAATCTGGATTAATAAGTACAAAATATTTGAAGTTACTGATAACTGATTCACCCCCCCCCTCTCAGTTATCTCTGAAGTATACTAACAACATTATCATAATGAGGGTTAGAATCTGAGCATTGGGTTAGTCAATAATCAATACTAATAATAAATCACCATAATCATAATAAATATCCTAATCATTAAGTGACATACAAGATTCATCAAAAGAAACTTTAATAGAAGAATATATCTATATCCATCCAACACATAACATCCTAACTATGTTCAGAAAGGTATTGAAGGTCCTTTATACATTCATGGGGACAAACACATACATAAATGATACCTTCAGATAATATGTCTGATATTAGAATTCTCAGGTACAAGCCGATGAAATTATTATAAACAAATTATAGGGAGACAAGTATTAAGCTATAAGGAAACATCTAAAGATCTTACTTCATTCAAAAAGCACAAAACTTGTATTCAGGTTAGAGGGGTATTACATTTTTGGTCTCCATATGTTCACAAGGCTTTGAAACAAGATGTTTTGGGAAGAATCAAAATGTTCAAGAATGTTTGGGAATGTTTTTGAAATGTTTGTAATGTTTTTGAAATTTCTCTTTAAATTTTTGAAACATCCACACAAGACACGTTGTTAAGAATGGTTGTTGTATAATTGAAAAAAACACATCACAACCTAAGGATAGCAAGGACAGTATCTGTTGAATCCCTACTTGAGCTGAAGTTCATCCACACTTACTAATAGCAGACAACCTAGAAGCTTGGAGGCACGGGCTCCTCCTTACATGTGCACTCACTTCTTAGGCACTCCAAGCTTCAACTCCCAAGGGTCATCACTTCCCAAGGGATTGTTGTCTCGACTAATAGCCGCGAAAGTGTGGGGCATCTTAGTTGGTCTTTGACCTTCCATGCCAATAGATAGAAGGTTTTTGGCTACTATGACATGGTTTTTAGTAAGGGAATCCATTCGGGTGGTTATACGTGTGACATATTAGCTCCGTTATGGAGGCCTCCCAGCCTACAAAAGTTACGTTCTATAGGTTTTAATGCACCACAAGTGTACTGAGGGAGAACTTATTCCTAGTATAACACATTCAACACCCATCTATTGAGAGATTAATCACAATGGCATATTTGTAGCCCGGTTGGATTGTCTTGGCTTTAGCCTATTACCGATTGGGTTGTTCCTTGGGGTGATTACCTCTTTTCCCACCAAAGACTGCCCTCTAAAAGATATAACAATTTCTCTTCACCCAAGTTTGATGAAGGCAAGGGGAGAGGATACGTTCTTATATCTTTGGGATTACAAATAAAAAAGTGCCTAATGTACCAAACATATCAAGCAAAGATTGTTCATTTACCAATTAGAAAGGAAATGTGATAAAAGTTGCACAAGTTGTTGTTCTTTGCCTTCCTAATTAAAACTAGGTGAAAATTTGTTGTGCATCAACCCATTAAGAAAGGAAATGTGATAAAACAATGAGACAATTTGCTGTTCTTTCCCTTCCTAATAAAAATTATGTGAATATTGTAGGGTTAATTTATCCACATATTTAACTCTCTAGATGAAAATTGTTGTTCATTTATCCCACTAATTAGTCTATGTGGAATTTGTTGTTCATTTTAAAGACCAATTTTAAAATCTGATTTGTTGATGTATCAAAAGTTAGACTCCCAAGTGCATAGA
>MU225431.1:1233777-1251066 GCA_018584345.1 Thuja plicata
ACCTTATTCTAGTCCTTAGCAATTAGGCTTTTCTTGTCTCTGAACTATGAATCAGGATTAAGAGGTAACAAGATTCAAATAGACATTTCAAGCAGTACAGTTCATGCAAGAAAAATCCCTAACAGGAGAATTGTCATTAATTATGACAACTTATGACAAATTGAATGCACAATTAGAAATTAGTGAATGAAGAAAGGGAAATTTTTCATAAACTATGACAAATATGACAAAAGAAAAAAAGGAAAATTGTCATAAACTATGACAATTATGACAAAAGAGAAAAAGGAAAATTGTCATAAAATATGACAATTATGACCAAAGGAAAATGGAAGGTGGAGGCTAAAATTGAGGAAGTGAAGGCTAGAAAAGAGGTATGAGTGGATAATTAATTTTTCAATTGATTCCACTCATGTTAGTAAATTAGGAATCAGGAAATAGGAAAAATTAGAAATTAGAAATTAGGAAATTAATAATAATTCCCAAATTTGACACTAGATAATTAATTAATATAATTAATTAATTGTGGGGAAAAGAGGGAACATTGAGATAAATAAATTTTATTTATTTATCATAGGTTAGGGCTTAGGAATAGGGAATATATTAATTATTATTTACCCCTATAGAAGATGAATTAATTGTATTGACATGATTAAAATGATCAATGATGAAAAATGACATTATTAGACATGATCAAAAGATCAAATTGATAAGAATATGATGATAATTTGGGATAAAATTTAGTAATTAATTAAATAGTTTTCATTATTTAATTAATATAAGAATGACACAATATTGGTGATCAAACACACAATATAGAAGACATGTTAAAAGGGGGCGCAAGCATTGAACCATTTTTTAGTGTCTACACACTCAAACATTCTTGAGGGTAGCTGTCAGTACTTTTATCTACACATTGAACATAGTTCAATTGAAAAAGGACATAAATAAGACACCCTATGAGCTATGGTATGGATACACACCCAATGTAAGTTAATTCATAATTTTTGGTAGTCAATGTTATATCTTGAAAGATAATAGAAATGGAAAGCTTGACTCCAAAGGTGAAGAAGGAATATTTCTAGGGTATTCTACGAAAAGCAAGGCTTATAAATGTCTTAAAAAAACCTCTAACAAAATAATTGAAACTGCAAATGTCAGAGTAGATGAATTTGCAGAGAAAACTGAAGAGGAAAGAAGAAAAGAACTAGAAGACTACAACAGGTTTGTTTACAGTGAACAACCTAACACTCTACCCGAGCTATAGTGCATCGTCCCCGAATGACAGAACAATGCATGTGAGCATCAGGCTGAAAACACCAGAAATCAGGAAATTGCTCAAGATGATGTACCGAGTGATGGAGATCAAAATGAAGGTCAAGATGATGATCAACATGATGAAAAAGAGGTGAATTGATACTTGCCAAGTATTTTAGAAGACACCATCCATAGAACCAGATCATAGGAGACAAGAAGAATGGTATGAGAACAAGAAGTCACTGAACACTAGATGTTTAATTTGTGATTTTGAGCCTAAATATGTTAATACTACACTTGAAAATGAAGAATGGGTTAGTGCTATGAATGAAGAGATAGAACAGATTGAGAAGAACAAAACATGGACACTAGTACTGAAATCAGATGAAAAAAATGTCATCGGTACCAAATGGATATTCAGAAACAAGCTGAATGAGAATGGAGAAGTCACAAGGAACAAAGAAATATTAGTATGCAAGGGATATGCACAAGAAAAATGTATTGACTATGGAGAAACCTTTGCACCCTTCGCTAGACTAGAAGGAGTCAAAATTATACTTTCTTATGTTGCATACAAAGGATTCAAGGTATACCAAATGGATGTCAAGTCTGCATTCCTGAATGGAATACTAGAAGAAGAGGTATACATTGAAAAACCAGAAGGGTTTGTTGATCCTAACAAGAGAAACATGGTTTGTAGACTTCACAAAGCCTTGTATGGATTGAAACAAGCACTAAGAGCATGGTATGAAAGACTTCACTCCTATCTCATAAGTGTTGGATTTAAAAGAACTAGTGAAAATAGTAATCTATTGTGAGTCCAAGTTCAGTCCTTGTCCTTTTCTTTTAAATATTTTCTAGATTCGCCATGGTATTGTTGATAATCTTAGTGCTGCCTAAATCCTCATTTCCAGCTACTCACTGAAAGTGCAACACTTATGGTCCAACCATGTTTTGAAAGACAAAAGATTATTTGCTAACACTTTTTCTTGAACAAGTTTGAACGGTCTTGAACATCCTTGAACAACCTTGAACTTGGTTCAACTCTGTTCAAGAGTGTTCAAGGTCATTCAGAATATTGTAAGGTATAGAAAATGTAAAGAACCCATAGAAAATGTCTCATGGTCGCAGTGTAAGGAAGTTTTGACTTTTCAAAGCAGAAGCATCAGTGATGACAATGCAAAATATTCAGTTTTAAGACTAAGGAAGATGAATAAATGGGAATATGTTTGAACAGTCCAGAACACATGAGAACATCCTTGAACTTGGTTCAACTCTGTTCAAGAGTGTTTAAGGATTTTGAAAAAGTGACACAGGGCAGAAAAAGTGGGAATCGTCATCATTTAGCGGTGGAGCCCACGGAAAAGAGCATTTAATATGAGTAAGTAATGGCGGCACTTAAGTGCATCCGAATTGTCAAATCCATAATGATTTTGTATGACATGAAATTTTATGTGGGTGGTATTAATTATTTGCATGTGTAAACAATCATTTCATTCTTTCAGCCTTTATTGCCTTAAAGATGGGTAATTAATGATCAATAATTTAGCATTCTCTATTTAAACCCTTCTTAGCGTTCATTCTTTTGAAATGTTGTCGCTGTCTATATACGGCTAGTTTGAAGGTAAGGGTTTTTTAGAAGCTCCAAGATGTGGGAGTATCTATAGGAACAAGGTGAGCAAGGTTGCACCCTTTGTAGTGTTTTAATTTAATCTTGAGAAATATACAGAAGATTTTGTGGCAATTGTCTGTTTGTTTTTGCAAGTATGAAGTCTACTTTTCACTTATTTGGAAGCATTTCTAGTCTGGTTTGTGAAAACCCCATTGTAGTAGACACAAACTTAGGAGGATGTGATGTTGAGGAAATCCCTAATAGACTTTCTAGGTGCTTAGAAAAGAAAGTTCCTACTTTGGAAATTTTGCATAGTGGGCTTTGTGTAGCCGCTTCCTTCCCATCTACAGTTGTTTGTATCGAGCTAATTCATGAATGTATCTGTAACTATGATCAGAGGACTGAATCTATTCTTAAGGGAGATGGTAGTGTCTTGCTAGCTGTAAATAGGGAAATTGTTTCTTTGGCTTTCCAAATTCCAGAGAGAACTTTTTTCGATTTTTCTCCTACACAGTCCCTGGTTAAATTCAAAGAAAATATGGATGCAAATTGCACTTCCATGGCCAAACACTGGTTGATAAACCCACAAAGAGGAGGTTCCTGTTTGCCCAAAAATTTTAATAGAAGCCATGTGCATTGGTATATTAGTGATGTTATGGTAATGTTGCAAAGGGTTAGAGGGTCGCTAGAGTCCTTCTTTTCAGATTGGTTATTCTGTTATATTCAAATTGTGTTAGAAGGAAAATAGACGTTGGATTGGGAAAATTAATTTCCAGTTCAATGAGGGAACAACTTAACAATTCCAAACTCACAGGGTGTAGTTTCTTCATGTCTTCTTATTTGATGTATTACCTAGCCTGTAGTCAAAAGTGGGATGGGCTGATTCATGAACCTTGGTCTGATAGCATGTGTGTTTATGAGTATTTCCCCATTCTTCACAGAAATAATGTAATTCAAAACTATAGGAGAGTGCATGATAGTTTTATGGGTAAACTCTATTTTGAGTTCACTGGGGATTCTGCCAGGAGAATGAGTGTTGAGGCTCAGGAGTTTGTGACTAAATTTGGGAGTTTTTATATCCAGTTTCCTAGATTCACTTATGTGAGAGTTGGTGGTTTTGAAGAGGGCCTACAAGATTGCCTAGATATACTTTTGACTGCTTTATTTTTGCAGAGTTCTGTAGACAGCTTGCCATAGTACTCAGATAGTTTCTGCCTGAAGAGAAATGGGAGAAGGTTTTCCAATTAAAGCTATGTGAATTATCATGTTATAGTATTGAAGATGCAGTAAGTATAAAGAGTGACCTGAGTCATTTTGATTTGAAGTATTATACAGAGAGAATAGGTTTTGATAACAAAAACTTTGGCAGTGGAAGTCTAGGACTTAGGTCCCATATGTTCCCTGTTCCCTATTTAGAAGATTTATGGGAGGACTGTTTCGATGATTCCCAAGTTAAGGAGAGAGAGAACAGTCATCTCTGTATTTCTTAGATTCTATCCATGAGGCTAAAATTGAATGTGGAAGGCGTGATAGATGATGGTTCAAACTTGGTTGAGCCAAATTTCAAAAGATCTCTGGAAAATAAGGAGTATGAAATTGATTGGTCACTAGAAGAGGAAGATGACATTAAATGCAGGAAACAACATGTACTTCAATTAACTGAAGAATGGTTGCAAGCAAGAAGAAAACATTCTAGTCCTAGGTCAATTGAAGTTAAATATTCACCTATATATTCCTCTTCCCCTATTTCTAATCCTCATAAATCATTTGATAATGCAAGTGCAATGGGTAGGCAGCAGACTAAGAGTTCAAGGAAGAAATTTTTTGCAAAGCCTTCTCCCATAGTCTCACCTTAGCAAATTACCAGGTCAAAATCTCGGTCACAAGTTAAAGGGAAGATGACTCAGGAAAACACAGAGACAATTAACTTGGATGATGACAAGTTTGGGAATTTGAACTATCAAATCAGTGAAGATGAGTGAATAGGAAATGACCTCTTCAATCTTGATGATGTGAATTTGGATTTAATGGATACTCTTGCAAAAATAGGCAAACAGTCAGCAAAAACAAGTGACACACCAAGATGGCTAACCACTTTAGTGAATAAGAAATGGAGCTTAGTTCTGGTATCTATTCCAGTGTAGGACATAGTTAGAAAATATGTTCAAAAGACTCCCAAGGCCAAGAAATTTGAGATCACAGCGTGGATGTTTGCTGATACTAAAACTGGGAAGTGGACAGCTTAAGTAGCCACCAACAGACTAAAGGAAGAGAAGCAGGATGTTGTAGTTGAAGACTTTGAAGTCACTAAAATTGAATTAGGGACTATGGATAGGGCGGGAAAGAATCATATTTTCAAAGAAATGGCTCAGCAGATGTTAATGACATCATGGTAAGATAGCAAAGAAAAGAAAGAACTAAAATAGATGATAGTCTCACTCTCCCAATTCATAAACACTTTCTGCAACTTTGATGCCATGCCACTGACCCAATCTCCATAGGTATTTGATCTAAACTTTGCAAAAAGTAAAATTTTGCTAAATCAAGTTTAGAGAGGTCGAACACTCGTCTCCTTAGTTGATGAGTGGATGTCCCAAGTACTTAGAAGTGGCCGATAGTATATCAAAGATTCACATTTAATTCTCCATGACACAGAGGCTATAATGGGAGAATTGCAGACCCAGCAACAAGTATAGGATGGAGAGGAGGAAAAATGGGTATCAGCGATGACAAAGTTTATGGAGATAGAGAGGTATGGCTTCAACAAATTCTGTGTAGAAAAATCTCTAAAAGGCGTCGAGGAATCCATTTTCTTTATTCTTAGGAAGAACATCAGTTGGCATATCTCTCTCATAAGGGGAACCATTATGGAAAACAAAGAATATGAGTCCGAGGCTAAGAAAATTCAGAAAGCTGCCTTGAACGAGTTGAAGGTCATTAACTTCACTTATACTTATCCATCAGTATATGGTGAACAGGAATTGAAAGGCACTCTGGAAGCCTTTGACTCAATGATAAATATTATCAGAGAAAAGGTTAATCCTAAAGCCTCCAACTTAACTCAGATGGAAAGGATCGAATCTATGTTATATCTGTGTGTGGATCAGCTACCCAATGTTGTAGAAAAGGTGAAGAAGTTGAAGTGGAGTAAGGAGGCTCAATGGCCTAGATAGTGAATTCCAAGATCCCGCATCTTCCATTTGCAAAAGAGCTGGTCCAGGTGTATAAAGAATGGAAACCTACCTAGTCGGTTACCGAAGAAGAAGGGAGTCTAGCAAGAAGCAAGGATCGTGCTATGGAAAAAGAACTAGAGTTAGATAATTAGTTTTTAGTTGGTTAACATGCAAACTCTCAAGGACATGTGTCCTTTTTCAGCTAGTTTTGTTTTATAACTGATTTCCTGAGAGGTCAAGTTTTTTGGGAGACCTCTCAGGACTTTGATACTATAAGTGTTCCTGTTGCAAACTTTAGAAGGGTTTGGAAAATAAGAGAAAAATCATAACTAGATAGTATTATTTTTGGTGGTGATAGTTTGATGTTGAAAAAAAGGGTTAGAGGAACAGATATAGAAAAATCTGATACTATTTTGAAGGAATCAATTCCATGTGATTGCCTGTGTAGTAATTTTTGGAAATACATTACAGTTAAGTTTATCAAATCTGTGTCATTTGAAAACAAAAAGCAAGTGTCCTATGTTGACATTTTGTTTACTCTACAATGTATGTGTTTGTTGATTCATAATTCCTAAATTGTATCTATATGTTGTTGCCTTTCTACCATTTAGTTGTCTAATTTCATTGATTATGTTAAAAGAAAAATTGTGATTTTTCTTTCTTCATCATTTTTCTATCTTTATTAAGTTATTTATGCAATCCTTCTCATCTATGAATGTTGAAGTAACATTTTTAAAACTTTTGGGTTAAAAGTTGAATTTTAGAATTAGATATTATTGATAAAATATCTCTAGGGAGATGTACCTAGGATTAATTCAGAGGGAAGTGATTTCAAATCATTTACCCATCTGTTAGGGTTGTTTGTCTTTCAAGAAGGGCTGTAGAGTTTTCCTATAAAAGTTTTTCAGAAAGACAAATCTGTTCGCTAACAGATTTTTGGCGACTCTAGTGGGGAGCGCTCACAGTGTAGACCTATTTTTAAATGCTTTCTTTTATGAATATTTATGGTTCTACCAGCTATGGTGATACCTAACCAGGAGGAGCTACCTCCTATCATTCAACTAGATCTTAACTTTCAAAATACTCAAGAGGATATAATTTCTAATTTGAACAATGTTGCTTGGGATTTAAAGACCAGCTATCACCAGTATCAACAAGTCCTCTTAGTCTTGGAAGAAGAGGAAGATATAGGGGAGTGGCTGTGAGGTATCCCAATCATTTAGGAAGCAAAATTTTTTGATAGAGCTATCCAAAGGCCATAAGTGAAAAGATAACATACTAGATTCTCGACCATATACCAGGTCTCAAAGGAAGGAGGGAATCTTTGACACCTTTTATGAAAGTTTGCAAAATCTTCAACTCCCAGCCGCCTACATTCCAAAACCTAAAGGTAAGAGTAGGCCTCCTTCCCCACCCAAAGCTCAGTCAAACAATTCTCCATCTACTAGTATCTGGCAGTCCTTTACCTTATCTGATATTCAAGCCCCTCCCCTCATAACCATTTTTCTAGTTACAGTCATGGCACAGCCTTAGGGAGCAGAAGTTGGTCCTCTGGCACTTGGTGCCCATCATGCCCTTCCTAAACGCGTAAAATATGTTCTCTCTAAATTTTCTAGAGATGGAAAGGTCTCAGTAGATGAACATGTCAATGCATTCAGCGTAGAAACAACTATTTTAGCAGTGCAATGTGAAGATGTAATTGTTAGGATTTTTGCTCAATCCTTGACGGAAGGAGCTGCAGAATGGTTCAGTCATTTGCATGGAGGGTCTATAACAAATTGGCAAACAATGAAGATAGCATTTGAAATTCGTTTCAAAGGCATTGATGATGATCATTCTTTGTTGACACACTTGACACAAATGAAGAAGGAAATCCATGAGCCAATGAGAGACTATGTGGCTCAGTACAATAAAGTGATTCATAAAATTCCCACTGCCAAAAGACCCACTCCAAAGAACCAATAATGTTTCTTTGTAAAATCTATGCCTCCTGACATAGGTTTCCACTTGAGGAGGAGTAGACTTGTAGATTTGGACATTGCTCAAAGACAAGCCACTGAATTGGAAGATGATCTTATCACAGCAGGAAAATGGAGAAAAGATGTGCAAACGCCTCATTCCCAAGCCTCAATTTCCTCATCCACGGACCCAGTGGTCCAAAAACTCATGAATGATGTCATTGCCTTGAAAAGACATTTACCTAAGCAGGGATCTTCCTACTCTCCTATATACCAAGATAAAAACTAAAAGAAATCCAATCAATGGAAAAATAAGATTCCTCTTTTTCCCCCAACTCAGCCGAGACTGTCTTTAGAGGCTGCTCTGAGAGATGCAGTCATGTGTTTGTTCCACCTCACAATAGATCACGATGGCAGTTCTTGCCCTGATATGTTGAGGCATATACAAATGGAGGCAATGAAAGATGTGTTAGGAGAGTGTACTATGGAGGAAGTAGCTCAAGAGAGACTTGGCGACTCTAGCTCATATTATTTAGAATACGAATCTGACTCTAAAAGAGGGGAAATTCTAGTCACTCTTGAAAACCCAACGTGTGCTATGCTGACACATAATCAAAAGACTTCTAAGAAAATTCCTACATCATCAGGTACTTTTTAGAAAGCTCATGAATCAGTAGGTAACCTTTATCCTTCCAATAATAAAGTTCATGATTCTAAAGCTTCTCAAAAAAATGAAAGTATGTCTTCTTTTGATATAGTTGAATTTTGTAAATCCTCTGCTATACAAATTTCCCCTGCTAAATATTTAAAGTTAAATCCAAAAGAACTTGATAAGCTGGTTAGGTATGTTCAAGTAGATCCCTCATCTTCTTCCCAGACCAACCAATGTACTACAGATCAGACTACTCAATCCATACAGACTCCCATAGTTGCACCTCCTATAGTATCAAATCAAAATAACTCGGCCACCACAACTACCTCAGAGTTGAAATGTGAAATTGATGAAATAAGAAAACCAGATCCTTTCTATATTTCCTTGCTCCTCAATGGTCTCAAATTAAGAAATTGCATTATATATTCGGGTGCCTCTGATAATATCATGCCATCATCTATTGCCAAAGCCTTAGGTTTTACTTTAACAAAAAAATTTGGAAGGTGTTATTCCATGGATGGTAAACAAGTGACTTTGATTGGCCAAGTGAAAGATTCCCAATCTATGTTAGCAACTTACCCAGACAAAAGGTTAAAGTTAACCATTTTAGTTGTAGATATTCCGCTAGTTATGGAATGCTGTTGAGAAGAACTTTCTGCAGGGACATGGGCGGGGAGATAAAAATGGATTTGTCAAAAGCCATCATACCTGTAGGGAAGAAAAAGGTCAAGTTGGAACTTGAATTTAAAAACAAGTATACTATATTCCCATCTGACAACCCAAAGGCATAAATCCTTTTCCAAGATTGTGAGATTGGTAATTATATGATTTTCTCAGAAGAAGATTCCCTTGTTTCTGCTGTATGAGGTGAAAATGAACAAATCTAGTTAATGGAGTTTGATGGTAGTTGTGCCAGTGCAGGATCTGGGGCTAGTGTAGTATTTAAAGGCCCAAGTGATGAATATGTCCCATTCTCTTTTAAGATGGATTTTAAAAATACTAATAATACCGTTGAGTATGAAGCCCTATTATTAGGTTTACGAGAAGCGAGAACATTGGGGATTAAAGTAATTGCTGTGAAAGGTGGCGCTAAACTGATTTTCAAATAGGTGAAAGGTCAATTCACAGTAAAAAATGAACGCCTTAAACATTATAGAGATTTATTCTGGGATGAAATCAATTATTTTGAAGCTTTTTCCATAGAGGCAATTCCCAGAAGCTTGAATTCAAGAGCTAATTCTTTAGCTATGTTAGCATCTCTTTTTCTCCCTCATCCAGACTTCAAAACTGATACATATGAGGTAGAGATGATATATAGGCCTGTAGTTCCGGATAACATTGATCATCTACAAGTGTTTGAAGATGACGCCTAAATCAAGGATTTCATGACATGCGTGGAAGTTTTTTCATCTACTTACTTTGAAGGAATGGGTGAAAAGATTGGCTAGTCCAGTTCTGAGTTCTCACCAGAAGAAGAAGTAGTTCAACTAAAGATTAATAAAATCCCCAAAGGTTTGGTTTCCCTAGAAAACTTTTTTTCTCGAAAAGATGATAGTTTCATTTCAAGAAATGGATCACATTCAGATGTGCAAAAAGAATATGATAAAGTGAATATTGGTATTACAGATGAACCTCGATTGATATTTGTCGGTAAGACCCTATCTGTTCAAGAAAATAAAAACCTTCAAATCTTGTTAATGGCCTACATGGATTTTTTTTCCTAGAATTATGATGATCTTAAAGATTTTCGAAAGGGCAAATTCAGTCATGATATTGTTGGAAATACAATAATGGGAAAGCAAGATACTAAGAGGGGGGGTGAATCAGATCTTCAAAATTAAACACTTAAAATAGACTAATACACATTCATACATATATGAATCTAATGTAATCTTAGATAGCATCCACACAATGAAATAAATAACACATAACACAATAACTTGGTAACCCAGAAACCCAAATAGGTAAAACTGGGGTGGGGATGAAACCCACAAAATTCTCCACTACCGCAGTAATAAAGTGTACCTGTTAAGGTTACAAATGTTGATTACAAAATGTAATCTACCCTGTTAAAGGTTTTCCCAGTTAAGAGCTAAAGATCATTATAATCTACCTTGTGAAAGGATTTGAACTTACAATAAATTAAGCACTTTGTTAGGAGATTAAGAAAGGTCTGATAGAACCACTTTGTTTAGAGATTTTCACCTGATATAATGATTAGAATGTCTCAAGTATTGATCCTTCATTATGCACTCTGATGCTGATGAAAAATCTCCTCTTTCGAGTACCTTCTATGATCTCATAATCTAATATAACTTTACTCTGTTGTTCACGATTTTTTCACTCTGCTTGATTTCTACTTCTTAACAAAATAACCCTCTATGCATTTCACTTCAAAATGCAGTCACTAGACACTTCGTCTGCTCTCTCCTTACACTTTTAAAATAGGTTTCAGAAGCAATCTAATATATCTGTTCAAGTCTGATAGTGAGATCTAGATCAACGATCAAGATCTGATACCCATACCTTGATGGTATTACAATTAATGTTTACAATAGATCATGCATAGGATAAAACAATTAAATGCATAACTAACTCCGTAGAAGAATATTAAATGCATACATAAGTTGGCCCAAAAATCTTATACAAGTCGGCCAAATCACTTATCCTCGAAGTTTGAATCATTCCAGACATGTATACAAAAACTATTCTTCTCAGCACTTGAATTCTCTATCGCTCGGCACTTAACATCTCTATGTCCTACTCGGCTTGGCAATGTAACTTAGCTCGAAAATGTAACTAGGCAAACTAAAAACTGCTCGGCAATGTTTCTCGGCCTTGCATAGTTTTCGCTCGGCCACAGTGATAGCCAACTAAAACTGCCTAAGTGAATGACTAAGTGTTGGTCACTAATCATCAATAGAACTTAGAGATTAACAATCTCCCCCTTTGATATTAGTGGAAAAAACACTTATCATTACTTTCCTTCATTTCATCAAAATATTGCCTAAGTATACTAAGTACTCCCCCTAGGAATATACTCAAAAATAATTCAAACAAAAGTTTACATGCCTTCAAAAATTATATACAAGTGTACCTATTCTGTACTGATGTATCATATTGTATCCTTTCATACTTCCTTTCCAACTTCCCCCTTGTTTTTGTCACTGATTCCTGGTGGGGTTAAGTTGTACTTATCCAAAAATTGTTTATGAAGCTATTGGGTGGATTCAAATATAGTATCCCATCTTTTCTTAGCAATCTTCATATCTTCCAATTTTATTTCTAGCTCGGCAGCTAGACTCACTAAACTTTCTATAGTTGATAGATTTGCATTTCTCTATGATAACTCCTTTGCAAGTGAAAGTTCCTTCTGTATTACCTCTAATTCAAGCAACAAGCTTGTCTGAATGGTTATCAATTTGGCCCTTATTTTACCATCTTCAGATATAAGCTTAGCTATTCTCCATTGTGCATTTATCAACTTACTAAGATGTAAAGAGCTAGAAGTAGTATCTTTACCCAAAGTAGTGCCAGTTGTTCTTAAATCTAACTGTAGCTTCTCAAAAAGTTGTAGATTATCCTTTGTGAAAAATTCAACATCACATAATTTTTTGTACAAAGAATAAACATTGGCTGTAACTTTCTCTAAAGTTTCTACAAGAATAGAAAGTTCAACCTATTTTGTGGCAATCTCTTCTGAGATTTTCTCAAGGAATTTGCTCTCAAATCTTCTCCTAGACCATTGTAGAAGCTTTTCATTGCTATCTATGTCCTCATCAATTACCTTCTGTACAATGTTGACTAGCTGATCAATAATTGGAGCTTGAGGCATTTCATCCTCTAAGTCAAAAGCCTTTGAAAATATGTCTTTTATGTCATGCAACACATGCTTTTTCTTTTGTTCTATGTTCATCTCTTCCTATCTCTTCTTACTCTTAAGTAATTCTTGAAGAGTCATTATTTGTTCAAAAGATAATTCATTGGGATCCCATTGTGGAATCACAATGACTTCATCTAATGTTACATCTAGAATCTGAGACTTCTTCTTCAAGATTTTATTTTTCTTCAACTCTGGAGAACTTATGCTCGGCAGCATAATACCTTTCCCTTTGACAGTGTCAATTTCCATTGCCTCTTTTAAATCTATCAATATTGTCTTTGGGTTTGACATACTCCCAGTTTTAGGAGCTATGGGAGTGGATGATGCAGAGTGTGGTAGATCAACCAACACTTGCACTACCTCTTCTTCTTTAGGCTTATCAACAGTATCCTTCATCCCTACTCCACTATTTACAACTATTTTCACAACCTCTAAAATAGGCAGATTCTGTGAAGTTACCTCTTGTGCATTTGTTTAATGTTTCTCTTCACCTTTCTGATCATTGACAACTTCAATTATCTCGTCAGATGCTATGGTCTTTCCTTCTTCAGTATCAGTTGCCTTAATAGGCAAATCAATGTATTTACCACTTGGCATATCTTGGTCCTCAGCATCCAAATTGCTTGGATCATCAACTATAAATTCCATAGGACTGTCTGTAGTCAGATCAACATAATTAGTTGAGTCTAATGCAACTTTGGTCTTGTCCTATTCTATGGCAATTTTATCTTGAGTCATCTTTGGCTCAGGGGTAGTCTTTACTTCAACTTCTTTTTCCTTTTGCTCGGATGTCCCCTCACCAGATTTCTTATCTTTTGGAATGGCCAGTCCAAAGATCTCTTTCCAAATCCTTGTGCTTTGTTGTACTACACCTTCAATATCATTTTTCAGAATAGCATAGCCTCTGAGTCTAGGAACAAAACTATTCTTGTAATCCTCAATGAATTTGGCTCTTTGTTTTGAAGTTAACTCAGGTATTACCTTGGCTAGAGTTCCTTCCCTGATTTGTCTCTCTGTGGATAGTGCAAATTCCCATTTGGTTGATAGAAAATCATAAAGTTCATTTGGTACATGATTTCCTATCTCTGTAGGAGTTAATTTGAAAGTACTCATCATATCCAAGAGTGCTTCCTGTACTTTGTACCTATCCACAATATTCAATTTCTCATACTTAATGAACTTAAAAGTTGCTAACCCTGTTGAATTCCTCAAAGTGTCACATACCTCATCAATACTAGCTAGTTTCTTGAATTATGTTGTAGGTATTTTGTTGGGTTCATCAATTTCTATCTTTTCCTCATCACTATCTGTCCCCACATTTAGTCTCCTTCTTGGTCTCTTTGCTGGCTTACTCGGCTTAGCCTTAGGAGCAACCTTTGCTTCCTTTCCAAAACTACTTTCTGCAACTTTCCTTTTATCATATACTTTTGTTTGTACTTCTGCTAGAGAAGTAACAGTAGATGCTCTAGTCCTCAGACGATTAGCTATAGGAGGTGTAACCTTAGGTTTTTCCTTGCTTGGCTTGGTTACTATGACAATTGATGGTCTCTTACCCTTAGCTTTCTTAGTAACCTCTTGTGATACACTTACTTCCTCCTCTATAGATATATCCTCACCTTGTTTATTGGTCAGGCCTAAAGGTGAATCCTCAGGTTCTTCATCACTACCTAAGCCAACCATTTTCTTCAGGTTTTTCACAATCTTCTTTCTTTTCCTCTCCATAGTTCTCTCATTCAAACTTCTAGAAATTTTAGCTTTAGCTTCATCAAAATTTCCAAATCTCTCTGTTGTAGTATCAATTGCCTCAGCTAGGAGTGCAATGATGGCAGCTGATGCTTCATCAATGTTAATTTCATATGGAAATGGTTCTAAGCATGTTATCCTAGGTGTCACAGCTTGGATATAAGTGTTATCTATATCAACTAGAAAATAGATTTCTTCATAGTGCTTCTCCACTAGTGACTTAGGAATCTTAGTCCTTAATCTCATTCTCTTCTTGAATTCTACAAAATATCTCCCCATAATGCTATTGAATTTACTTCTTAGTTTCTCAATACATTCACTAATCTGAACTGTAATGGGTCTATCCTTTTTCCAAACAATATTTCCCAATGTAGGAAATGTATCCTGAATGTAGAAAAATATAAAGACTAGTAAGGAACCAAAATTACATGATGTGCTCTTAGTATTTCTGATTGATGCTAGGTTCTCGGCTAATTGTGTCTATTGTAGCTCAGAAAGATCATATGTATGATTCTTCTTAACAATTTTCCATGCCTGATCAATGGTTGTACAAGGAACACTATCTAATCTGCTCAACTGATAGAACTTATGTGCTATTACTCTTACTCCAAAATCAAGTTCTAGGTCTGTAATTGTAGAGATAGTCATACCTCTATTGTTCTATATGGCTCCAGTGTTTAGTGTAATTTCTTCTTTGATGTTATCTCTCATGGTTCATTTTCTGTTCACTATAGGATATCCAGTCACTCGATGAATCATGCTTTTGGTGATCTTGACTGGTCCATTATCCAACCACATACACATGTCATGAACTCAGCTAAAGATAACCTTAATCCATTCATCTTTGAAACCTTGTGGAAAATCTAGGGCAGGAGTTAACCCTTTGTCGGTTAAATGTTTGAATTCTGCCTTCAGAACTCCATTGACACACAATTTTCTATAGGATTTCCTTAATTCACTATCACCTACTTCACCAATCTTAACCATATAACATGATCAAACATCATGGATCATAAATACCTTGGGTGGAATAGATGAGAGGGCTCCTATTAAATCACTCTGAATTGCACTTTCAGGAATGGCTCAAAAGTTGAGAGGTTCACATTCATCACTCTGTACTAACAAAATTTGCTCTTGTTCTCCCTCCATACTCTTAGCTAGTGTGGAAGAACTTACAGCCATGATCTCAAAATTAGGGTTTGAAAGATGAAAAATAGAGTACCTCGGCAAGTAATGCTTCGCATTGTTCACCTTAGGATTGCCGATGGCACACTGATGAAATCTTTGATGCTAACTTTGTTAAGATCAATTCTGCAAATTACTTCAATCACTTCGTAAACAGTAAAAATTGCAAGGTAAAAATGAAGTGTCAACTATTCATCCTTTATAGACTTTGAAAGGTCAAGGTAGGTAAGCAATGAATGTTCTTCCTATTGAGTTAGTGCAAGCTAGCTGTCCTTGGATTTAACACAACTTTTATCCCACTCGGCTTACTAAACTCGGCACTCACTAAAGAACTTGGCCTTAGTGTCCATGATTGATGCTCGACACCTATAGTGCAATTTTCTCATCTCAAAATTTGTCTTCAAAATATGTCCTGGTGCATCTTAACATATGCAAATATGGACTTTTGTACATTTTATGTTAGGAACTAATGTAAGATAAGATTTTTAGATACAGTTCCTTACATACCTCTTTTTCTTAGTTGGAGATGATGTGATCACCTGATCCATTGGATTGGGTGACCTCAGCTTCACTAGCTTCACTGCTACATGGTTCAGACTTCTTAACCCATGTCTTGTTCATTTGTGCTCTAATTTTCTCAACTATAGGAGTAGGTACCCTAGTCTTACAATCTTTCCTTGTATGACCAATTTTTAGACAACTGTGAAAAACTAGGCTTCCATTCATCCAAATTTTAGACTTTCCTCTTAAATGTGTCCTTATGCAGTTTTCTGGAACATGTCCATACTCACCACAATAATGACAAATATGCCATGTATTGTAATCCCAATTGTATGTATTGCCTTTTCTTGGTGATTTCTCTTGTACCTTGGATGTCCACTATTGTTTACCTTTAGATCTGCAATCTTGTGCTCTATGACCATATTTGTGATAGTTATAGAAATTACCATTGATTCTAGGTATTTTTATTTCCTTTGTCTTACATTCACATGCTTGATGTCCAAACTTATTATACTTAAAGCAGTAACCATTAAAGTTGGTTTTCGGATTGGACTTACCATTCTTTCTTCAGAAAATGTTTGTTGTATGACCTGGTTTCCCACAGTGGTGGCAAATAGGTTTGTTGTTTTTTGGCTTTGCATACCTTCTTTCATCTATCTTAGATGATTCTCCTTCTTCAATGGTTGTATGTTGTTCAGTGTGACCTAATCCAGAAGAATCTTTAGGTCTTCTTGATGCTTCCACCAGTTGTTCAAAGTAGCTCATAGCTGCATTGGGATCACTCACTCTGTTATTAAGTTCTTTCTCAGATCTCAATTCATCTTTCAATTGACTGTTCTCAGATCTAAGATTTAAAATCTCAAAGTCTTTCCTACTGATCTCCTAATTCACAAGTAGTAGTTTATTTTCCATGTCTACTTGATTGACTGTCATTGTTTTCACATCATGTGTTCTTTCATCAAGTCTGGTAGTCATCATTCTTTTGTCTTCTTCTGCCATAGCCTTGTCATCTTCACCTTTATTTTTCTATTCAACAACTTCACACATTCTTATTGATTGGGCTTCTTGTTCCTTTTTCAAGTTTTTGACTTCTTCACATAGTGCACTGTTCTTTTCCAGTAGATCTACTATTTCTGCATCGCTCTTAGTAGAATCTCCATTTTAAAATAGATTTGTGGTGTCCTCTTCCTGATAATGAGTGTCATTCATTAGTTTGGCCAAATATTTCCTTGCAGTCAAGGACTTCTTTAATTCTTGTCTTGCAGTCTCAAGCTATTGTAGTGCTAGCTGAATATCAATCTTTTGATTCTCAATGACTTTACCCATCT
>MU225431.1:1251352-1263167 GCA_018584345.1 Thuja plicata
TAATAAAGTGTACCTGTTAAGGTTACAAATGTTGATTACAAAATGTAATCTACCCTGTTAAAGGTCTACCCAGTTAAGAGCTAAAGATCATTACAATCTACCCTGTGAAAGGATTTGAACTTACAATAAAGTAAGCACTCTGTTAGGAGATTTAGAAAGGTCTGCTAGAACCACTCTGTTAAGAGATTTTTACCTGATATAATGATTAGAATGTCTCAAGTATTGATCCTTTGTTATGCACTCTGAAGCTGATGACAGATCTCCTCTTTCCAGTACCTTCTATGATCTCATAATATAATATAACTTTACACTATTGTTCACTGTGTTGTCACTCTGCTTGATCTCTACTTCTTAACAAAATAACCCTCTATGCATTTCACTTCAAAATGCAGTCACTAGACACTTCATCTTCTCTCTCCTTACACTTTTAAAATAAGGTTTAGAAGTAATCTATTATATCTGTTCAAGTTTGATAGTGAGATCTAGATCAATGATCAAGATCTGATACCCATACCTTGATGGTATTATAATTAATGTTTACAATAGATCATGCATAGGATAAAACAATTAAATGCATAACTAACTCCATAGAAGAATATTAAATGCATACATAAGTCGGCCCAAAAAGCTTATACAAGTTGGCCAGATCACTTATCCTCAAAGTTTGAATCATTCTAGACATGTATACAAAAACTATTCTACTCGGAACTTGACTTCTTTATCGCTCGACACTTAACATCTATGTGTCCTACTCGGCTCGACAATCTAACTCGGCTCGGCAATGTAACTAGGCAAATTGAAAATTGCTCAATAATGTCGCTCGACCTTACATAGTTTTAGCTTGGCCAGAGTGATATCCAACCATAACTACCTAAGTGAATGACTAAGTTTTGGTCACTAATCATCAACAAAACTTAGAGATTAACACATATTCCCTTAAAACTAGAGTCAAATCCCTTTAGGCATAAACTTTGAAGCTGTAATCCTAAAGTGTCAGAAGTAATTCTGAGAGAAGTAGACAAGATGCTAAAAGCTAGGATTATTTATCCTATCCACCACTCAACCTAGATAGCGAACATTGTTCCTATGAGGAAGAAGAACAGAGAGGTAAGGATCTGTGTAGATTTCCGTAATTTGAACCAGGCTAGCCTAAAGGATAATTATGCCTTGCCCAAGATGGAACATATTCTACAAATAGTCGCTGGATCAGAGATGATGTCTCTCCTTGATAGGTTTTTAGGGTATAATCAAGTAAGTGTGTTAGACAAATATAAACACAAGACTGCTTTCACCACGCCATGGGGGACTTTTTCTTATAACAGAATACCCTTCGGGCTAATCAATGCAGGAGAAACCTTTCAAAGAACAATGGATTCTTCCTTTGTTGATATAAAAAATAGAATTATAGTGATTTATCTTGATGATTTTATGGTTTATTCTAGAAGAAAGAAACATCACATCAGAGATCTCAAATCCATTCTACAGAGATGCAGGGACCATGGCATATCACTTAATCCAAAAAAATCCATTTTTAGTGTAACAAAAGGGAAACTGTTAGGCCGTATTGTTTCCAAAGAGGGGATTAGAATTGACCCAGAAAGGGTGAGGGTGATCCAATAGATCATTTTATTATCGACTAGAACAAGAGTTAAATCCTTCTTTGGTCAGATCAACTTTTTAAGGGCCTTTGTTCTGGATTTTTCTAAACTAACTAGGCACATTGTAGGAATGATGAGTGGAAAACAACCTTTTAAATGGACAGAAGATCGTAAAAAGGATTTTAATGTGATAAAGATTGTTGTAGCTAGGGCACCCACTTTGGTCTATCCTAACTATGAAAAGGATTTCATCATCTACTATGATGCTTCTGATCACACCTTGTCAGGGCTTCTCACTCAGAAAGATGCTTCTGGAAAAGAAGCACCAATTGCTTTTATGAGAACTCCTCTAAAGAAGAATGAACTTAAATACTCTTCTATTGAAAAATAGGCTTTTGCTGTAGTAAATTCAGTCAAGCAATTCATATTTTACATCTTACACTCGTACTCCATAGTGTATGTGCCAGATTCAATAGTGAAAAGTTTGCTTACCCAACAGGAAATAGCAATGAACAAGAGGGTAACGTGGGCGACTAAGATACAAGAATATGATCTATTAATTAAACCTACTAAAATGGTCCAGGGAAGCGGCCTTTGTAAGTTCGTAGCTAAAAATTTAGAACCATCAAAAGAATCAGGAGATGTGGTGTCTCAAGTGTTGTTAGTTAGTCTAACTGATTCCTGGTTCTCTAACATAACATATTTCCTCACTTACGGAGAATGTCCCATGCGATTGTTAGCTAAGGAGAGATGCAACCTAAGATTACAAGCCACAAAATATGTAATCTGGCAAGGCACCTTGTATGAAAGAGGGCTAGATGGAACATTTCTTAGATGCATAGATAAAGAGTAGCAGTCACAATTATTAAAAACTTTCCATGAGGAAGCTTGCGGAGGATACTTTTCATCATCTATGACAGCCTTCAAAATTCTTCGGTATTTCTTTTATTGGCCAGGAATGTTCAAAGACACATATGCATTTGTCAGAAGTTTCCAAAAGTGTCAGTTGTTTTCTGGAAGGCCTTAATTATCTGCACTACCATTGAGACTTGTTGTAGTAGATGAGCCTTTTAAGCAATGTTGGATGGATTTTATTGGCCCAATTAATCCTCAGTCAAGTGTAGGTCACATTTATATCCTAACAGTGACTGATTATTTTACTAAGTGGGTTGAAGTTGTTCCCACCAAGAAAGTGAATTCACAGGTGGTGTGTGATTTCTTAAAGGATAATATTCTAGTGCGCTTCGGTGTGCCTCAAAAAATTGTGTCGGACAATGCTACTTAGTTTTCATCTCAAGAACTGAATCTTTTCTGTTATGACCACAGTATTTCACTACCTCATTCTTCAGATTATTTCCTTCAAGGTAACGGGCAAGCGAAGTCAAGTAATAAGAATTTGATTGCCATTATGAAGAAATTGGTGGATGAAAGTGGTAAGAACTAGCACAAGAAGTTGTATGAAGCCCTTTAGGCTGATAGGATCACTCCAAAAAGAGAAATTAGAATGGCCCCTTTTGAGTTGGTCTATGGAGCCCAAGTGTCGATTCCTCTCAAATTTTCAGCGGCTAAGTTACAAACTGCTATTGAAGATCAAATGTTTATAGATTCTTTGGAGAAAAGAATTGTACACTTGCAGAAGTTGGAAGAAGAAAGGGAAGCATTAGTTGACAGGATCACAAAACATCAAGTCAAGGTAAAGAACATATTTGACAAAAAGGCCAGGCCTATAAAGTTTATTAAAGGAGAAGAAGTGCTACTTTGGGACAAGATAAAGGCGCCAAAGGGCACTCATAGTAAGTTTGAGTCATTATGGAAGGGACCCTTCATTTTTACTGAAGAATTGGGATCCAATGCTTTTAAACTTACTTATCCGGATGGAAGGGTCTTGCCATTTTCCTATAATGGGCAAGATCTTAAGTTGCTTAGACTTTAGTGTTTGTCCTTTTGCATAGCTGTATATAATAGTTTTAGTTTTCTTTCGGGTTGTGTGTCTTTCCCTTTCCACGTCGTGTGTTTGTCTGAGCCTTTTTGCAACAGTTTGTGAAACCAGAGTTTTTGAGTTCTCTGACTTTTGAGAAAAGTCAGTCCCCAACCAGAGCTGATGTTAGTCCAAGTTCAATCCTTGTCCTTTTCTTTTAAACATTTTCTAGATTTTCCATGGTATTGTTGATAATCTTAGTTCTTCCTAAATCCTCATTTCCAGCGACTCACTGAAAGTGTAACACTTGTGGTCCAACCATGTTTTGAAAGACAAAAGATTATTTGCTAACACTTTTTCTTGAACAGGTTTGAATGGTCTTGAACATCCTTGAACAACCTTGAACTTGGTTCAAATCTGTTCAAGAATGTTCAAGGTCATTCATGATATTGTAAGGTATAACAGATGTAAAGAACTACCTAAAAATGTCTCATGGTCGCAGTGTAAGGAAGTTTTGACTTTTCAAAGTTGAAGCATCAGTGATGACAGTGCAGAATATTCGGTTTTAAGACTAAGGTAGATGAATAAATGGGAATATGTTTGAACAGTCCTGAACACATGAGAACATCCTTGAACTTGGTTCAACTCTATTCAAGAGTGTTCAAGGATTTTTAAAATGTGACACAGGGCAGAAAAAGTGGGACTCGTCATCATTTAGCAGTGGGGCCCACGAAAAAGAGCATTTAATATGAGTAAGTAATGGTGGTGGTTAAGTGCATCCGAGCTGTCAAATCCATAATGATTTCGTATGACATGAAAGTTTGCATGGGTGGTATTAATTCTTTGCATGTGTAAACAATCATTTCATTCTTTCAGCCTTTATTGCCTTAAAGATGGGTAATTAATGATCAATAATTTGGCATTCTCTATTTAAACCCTTCTTAGCGTTCATTCTTTTGAAATGTTTTCATTGTCTGTATATGGCTAGTTTGAAGGTAAGGGTTTTTTGGAAGCTCCAGGGTGTGTGAGTATCTATAGGAACAAGGTGAGTCAGGTTGCACCCTCTATAGTGTTTTAATTTAATCTTGAGAAATATAAAAAAGATTATGTGGTAGTTGTTTGTTTGTTCTTGCAAGTATGAAGTCTACTTTTCACTTATTTGGAAGCATTTCTAGTCTGGTTTGCGAAAACCCCATTGTTGTAGACATAGACTTAGGAGGATGTGATGTTGAGGAAATCCTTGATAGACTTTCTAGGTACTTAGAAAATAAAGTTCCTACTTTGGAAATTTTGCATAGTGGGCTTTGTGTAGCCACTTCCTTTCCATCTACAATTGTTTGTCCCAAGCTAATTCATGAATGTATCTATATCTATGATTAGAGGACCGAGTCTATTCTTAAGAGAGATGGTAGTGTCTTGCTAGTTGTAAATAGGGAAATTGTTTCTTTGGCTTTCCAAATTCCAGAGCAAACTTTTTTTTCTTTTTCTCCTGCATAGTCCCTGGATAAATTCAAAGAAAATGCAGATGCAAATCACACTTCCATGGCCAAACACTGGTTGATAAACCCACAAAGAGGAGGTTCCCATTTGCCCAAAAACTTTAATAGAAGCCATGTGCATTGGTATATTAGTGATGTTATGGTAATGTTGCAAAGGGTCAGAGGGTTGCCAGAGTCCTTCTTCTTATATTGGTTATTCTGTTATATTCAAATTGTGTTAGAAGGAAAACAGATGCTGGATTGGGCCGAATTAATTTCCAATTCAATGAGGGAACAACTTAACAATTCCAAACTCACAGGGTGTAGTTTCTTCATGTCTTCTTATATGATGTATTTCTTAGCCTATAGTCGAAAGTGGGATGGGATGATTCATGAACCTTGGTCTTATAGCATGTGTGTTTATGAGTATTTCCCCATTCTTCACAAAAATAATATAATTTAGAACTACAGGAGAGTGCATGATATTTTTATGGGTAAAATCTATTTTGAGTTCACTAGGGATTCTGCCAGTAGAATGAGTGTTGAGGCTCAGGAGTTTGTGACTAAATTTGGGAGTTTTTATATCAAGTTCCCTAGATTCACTTATATGAGAGTTGGTGGCTTTGAAGAGGCCCCTACAAGATTGCCTAGATATGCTTTTGACTGCTTTCTTTTTGTAGAGGTCTGTAGGCAGCTTGCCACAATACTCAGACAGTTTCTTCCTGAAGAGAAATGGGAGAAGGTTTTCCCTTTATAGCTAGGAAAATTCTCATGTTATAGTATTGAAGATGTAGTAAGTATAGGGAGTGACCTGAGTCATTTTGATTTTAAGTATTATACAGAGAGAACAGGTTTTGATAACAAAAACTTTGCCAGTGGAAGTCTAGAACTTAGGTCCCATATGTTCCCTATTCCCCATTTAGAAGATTTCTGGGAGGACTGTTCTGATGAGTCCCAAGTTAAGGAGAGAGAGCACAGTCATCTCTGTATTTCTCATAATCTATCCATGAGGCTACAATTGAATGTGGAAGGCGTGATAGATGATGGTTCAAACTTGGTTGAACCAAATTTCAAAAGATCTCTGGAAAATAAGGAGTATGAAATTGATTGGTCACTAGAAGAGGAAGATGACATTAAATGCAGGACACAACATGTACTTCAATTAACTGAAGAATGGTTGCAAGAAAGAAGAAAACATTCTAGTCCTAGGTCAATTGAAGTTAAATATTTTCCTATATATTCCTCTTCCCCTGTTTCTAATCCTCATAAATCAATTGATAATGCAGGTGCATCGGGTAAGCAGTAGACTAAGAGTTCAAGGAAAAATTTTGTTGCAGAGCCTTCTCCCATAGTCTCACCTCAGCAAATTACCAGGTCAAAATCTCGGTCACAAGTTAAAGGGAAGATGACCTAGGAAAACACAGAGACAATTAACTTGGATGATGACAAGTTTGGGGATTTGAACTATCAAATCGATGAAGATGAGCAAATAGGAAAGGACCTCTTCGATCTTGATGATGTGACTTTGGATTTAATGGATACTCCTGCAAAAATAGGTGAACAGTCAGCAGTAACAAGTGACACACCAAGATGGCTAACCACTTCAGTGAACAAGAAATGGAGCTTAGTTTTGGTATCTATTCCTGTGCAGGACATAGTTAGAAAATATGTTCAAAAGACTTCCAAGGCCAAGAAAGTTAAGAGCATAGCATGGATGTTTGTTGATACTAAAATTGGGAAGTGGACAGTTGAAGTAGCCACCTACAAACCAAAGGAAGAGAAGTAGGATGTTGTAGTTGAAGACTTTGAAGTCACTAAAATTGAATTAGGGACTATGGATAGGGTGGGAAAGAATTATTTGTTCAAAGAAATGGATCAATAGATGTTAATGACATCATGGCAAGATAGCAAAGAAAATAAAGAACTAAAATAGATGATAATCTCACTCTCCCAATTCATAAACACTTTCTGCAACTTTGACGCCATGCCACTAACCCAATCTCCACAGGTATTTGATCCAAACTCTATAGAAAGTAAAATTTTGCTAGATCAAGTTTAGAGGGGTCGAACACTAGTCTCCTTAGTTGATGGGTGGATGTCCCAAGTACTTAGCAGTGGCTGATAATATATGAAATATTTTCATTTAATTCTCGATGACATAGAGGTCGTAATGGGTGAATTGCAGACCCAGCGATAAGTCTAGGATGGAGAGGAGGAAAAATGGGTATCGGCGATGACAAAGTTTATGGAGATAGAGAGTTATGGCTTCAACAAATTCTACACAAAAAAATCCCTGAAAGGCACCGACGAATCCATCTTCTTTATTCTTAGGAAGAATATCAACTGGTGTATCTCTCTCATAAGGGGCACCATTATAGAAAATAAAGAATATGAGTCTGAGGCTAAGAGAATTCAGAAAGCTGCCTTGAATGAGTTGAAGGTCATTAACTTCACTTATACTTATCCATCAGTATATGGTGAACAGGAATTGAAAGGTGCTCTGGAATCCTTTGACTCAGTGATAAAGATTATCAAAGAAAAGGTTAATCCTAAAGCCTCCAACTTAACTCAGATGGAAAGGATTGAATCTGTGTTATATTTGTGTGTGGATCAACTGCCCAATGTTGTAGAAAAGGTGAAGAATTTGAAGTGGAGTAAGGAGGCCTCAATGGCCCAGATAGTGAATTTCAAGATCCTGCATCTGTCGTTCGTGAAAGAGCTGGTCTAGGCATATAAATAATGGAATCCTAACTAGTCGATTACCGAAGAAGAAGGGAGTCCAATGGGAAGCGAGGATCATGCTTTGGACAAAGAACCAGAGTTAGATAATTGGTTTTTATTTGGTTAACATGCAAACTCTCAAGGACATGTGTCCTTTTTCTGCTGGTTTTGTTTTATAACTGATTGCTCTAGAGGTTGAGTTTTTTGGGAGACCTCTTAGTGCTTCGATACTATAAGTGTTTCTACTGCAAAATTTAGAAGGGTTCGGAAAATAAGAGAAAAATCATAACTAGATAGTCTTATTTTTGGTGGTGATAGTTTGATTTTGAAAAAAAGGCTTAGAGGAACATATATAGAAAAATCTGATACTATTTTGAAGGAACAGATTCCATGTGATTGCCTTTGTAGTAATTTTTGGAAATACATTACAGTTAAGTTTTTCAAATCTGTGTCGTTTGAAAACAAAAAGAAAGTGTCATGTGTTGACATTTCATTTACTCTACAATGTATGTGTCTGTTGATTCATAATTCCTAAATTGTATCTATATGTTGTTGCCTTTCTACTGTTTAGTTGTCTGTTTTCATTGATTCTGTTAAAAGAAAAACTATGATTTTTCTTTCTTTATCTTTCTGTTAACTTTATTAAGGTATTTTTGCAATGCTTCTCATCTATGAATGTTGAAGTAAGCTTTCTAAAAATTTTGGGTTAAAAGTTGAATTTTAGAATTAGATATTACTGATAAAATATCTCTAGGGAGCTGTACCTAGGATTAATTCAGAGGGAAGTGATTTCAAATCATTTACCCAACTGTTAGGGTTGTCTGTCTTTCAAGAAGGGCTGTAGAGTTTTCCTATAAAATATTTTTAGAAAGACAAATCTATTCGCTAACATCTATATTTAAAAGAAGATACCGATGATAACATTTTGATTGCTGAAATATTTGTTGATGATATCATATTTGGAGGTAATGATATGTTATGCAAATATTTTTCTAATGAAATGAGAAAAGAGTTAGAGATGTCAATGTTTGGGGAGATCAAATTCTTTCTTGGTCTATAGATTCTTCAACAGGATGCAGACATATATATCACACAATCCAAATACATCAAGGAAGTGCTGAAGATATTCAAGATTGAAGATTCCAAGCCAGTTGGAACACCTATGGCAACCCGATGAAAGCTAAAAAAGGAAGACAAGTCACCCAAGGTAAATCAGACCCTATATAGATCTATGATTTGAAAGCTAATGTATGCTTTTCATGCTAGACCAGATATAGCACATGTAGTTGGAATAGTTGCAATATTCTCTACTAATCCCAAGGAATCACACATGAGTGTTGTCAAAAGAATTTTGAGATATCTAAAGAATACCAAGGACTATGGATTATGGTATAAAAGATAAGGTAAGTTTGAGCTTCAAGTCTATATAGATGCTGATTGGGCTGGAAACTTAGATGAAAAAAAGAGCACAACTGGAGGAGCACTCTTTATGGGTGATAGAATTGTCACATGGATTTGTAAGAAGCAAGGATGCATCTCACAATCTACTACAGAAGGAGAATATGTGGCTGCTGCTACAAATTGCTCAAACATTGCTTGGATCAAACAATTACTGGAAGATATGAATATAAAGATTCTTGAACTAGTGATTATTTATTGCGATAATACTAGTGCAATAAACATTTCCAAGAACCCTGTCATGCATGCCAAGACTAAGCATATTTCTATCAAGTATCATTACTTAAGAGAACAAGTGAAAGAGAAAGAGGTCATAGTATAATATGTTCAATGCAAGGAACAATTAGGAGACATATTCACCAAGCCATTGCCTAAAGATACAATTGAGTACCTGAGATAGAGACTAGGGGTCTGACCCTTGTCTATTGGTCACTAAGATGACTAGGAGGTTGCATCAGCCTACACACAATCATAAGATCATTCATGCTGATGCAAGCAAAGAGATGGACTGCAAAGATACATATGTACATAGCAAGGTACTTATCTGTACTGAACACCAGAGATATTGTTGGCTAATACAGAGATATGTTGTTGATGGAGAGGAAATTCAAGGAATATATTTAGAAAGGAGAAAATAATTTGCAATTTCTATTAAAGGGAGAGAATATCCTAAGGGAGAGATGACTTAAAGGGAGAGAAGTATTCAATGAAACATATTGTTGTCAAAGGAAAAAGAGATATCCATCAGAGAGAGGAAGAATCTAAGGGATAGAAGATTCTACAACAAAGGGAGAGATCAGAGACATAAGTTGCTACATCCATCCAGTGAAGGGAATGAAGATTGAAGAGAGTACTCTGCAAGAATCAAATCTAAGCTAGAAGAGCTTACCAAAAGTCAGACATTTGTATTGGTTATAGAAAAATAAGTTTGGTAAATTTTGATGAACTACAATTGATATATTTCATAATGTATTAGTAGTATGTAGTATGTTTCCATAAATGCCAAAGGGATAGATTAATGAACTATAACTGATTAAATGCTTGAATTTGTTAAGTTGATGATCACCGAGATGTAGAAAGTTAATGCAAAACATTAAATCAGTTAATGTATTGTATTGTCATTGATGTCAATTTGATATAATATGATTGGTCATATTCATATTGACAAAGAGTTCAAAGAACCAAAGGAATAATGGTTATATTATCAGTAATGCATAAAATGTCAGTATACACCAAGTGACAACAAACATTGACAGACAATGCACACCGAAGGATAGAAAACCCCGAGAGAAGAGTCACAGTGTAAACCGAGAAAGATACCTGAGCAAGCATTACCGATGAGCAGAACCAAAGAGATACCCGATGAACATATAGAGATTCCCGAGGACAACTAAAGTCAAGACCGAGAAAACAAGGAGTTAAACACCGATTAGAACTGAAGTTCAGAAATGATAAAAGACTTAGCTGGTAGGAGCTAAAGAAGGAGTTAACTGGTTGATTACATTGTTTTCATCGACAAGTTAAAAGATAGAGATAAGCTAGAGCTTTAAAGATAGTTTTATTCTAGTTGTCAAGGAGAAATCTATGGGATAAAACTAAAGCATGCTTTAAAAAAAGAATGACAAGATTTCTGGATCATGTCAAGAACAAGAAAGACAAAGACCTAGAAATGGTGAAATCATGTCTATAAAGAGACAAGCTAATTCATTGTGAATTAAGGGGTGAATAGAGAAGAAGATGTTGAAGAGAATACTGGTGAAGAAAGAAGTCTTCATGCAGTCCTGATCAAACAAGCTAAAGAATAGTGTTAAAGTTTTCTGCGGACACCGAGCAATAGAGAAGAACAACATCACCGAGCAAAAAGAAGTGGAGAAAAGGTATTGAAGGGAAATATTGATCAGAAAGGTATTATGAGCTTACAATAGATCTGAACATCTGCAAGTCTAAGTTGTATTTATGAACAGATCATTTACTATTTCAATTTAATCATTGGATCAGGAAGTCTCTTAACCGAGAAGGACTTAACAATCCTTTATATATTGAGATACATCCCAAGGAGTATCCAAAATTTTGGTCATGAAGATAGCATAATGAATTCCAGATATCAGGTGAAAAACTATTATATTTATATCCTCTAACAAGGTCGCACTTAACAATGTGTTTGTAACCTTTAACAGGGTTGGCTCTTCACCGATCTCACTTCAGAAGAGTAAAAATTTTGAGTTATCGGTCCCAAGTGGTTTTTTGTTAACATCATTTCCACGTTGAAAATCCATGTGTCAAATATATATATATGGTTCAATTCTTTGATGTTTTTCTTTACACATTACTAAAATAGGATGATCGGTAAACACTAAGTTATCTATTGTATTTCGGTAAAGGCTAGATTGCTAATCGGTAAAGCTTAAGAATAAGGTTTAAATGTGAACTCCCAGTAGTAGTTATTTGATAAGATTCTTTAAGGGAATACATCTTGTAGGAATGAAGATAAATAGAGGTTTATATTTCAGATATAAATTTTTGGCTAGTTTATTGGATTAATTTTTGAGGCCACTGATTCTACCCCCTCTCAGTTATTCTAACAGTACCTTGTTAAAAGCATAGACTTATTACAATATGGGAAATGCACGTACATTCAGACA
>MU225431.1:1263380-1291418 GCA_018584345.1 Thuja plicata
ATAGTCAGATCCCTTACTACAATTATGTCTGCTACACTTAGATGAGAAATCTGTCCTCTATTATATATGTAAAAATGCTTCACCGACAACCTCTACCTTCCACAATCTTCCAAACACTGGCACAGACACACAAAAACACAAACCAAAACCCTAATTCACCATATATATCAAGAACTAGGTCAACAAAATCTAATCCTTAAACATTCGACTCTTAGCACCGAAACCAACCATCAAGATCAATGTGCACTTTCCAAAAATTTACACAATCCTTCAAAAACACCTTGAGATCATGATAATAACCCTAAAACATTTTACCGATCTCTCATAAACCATTTTATCATTTTTTCTTGACATGTCGACTAATAACATAAAATCATCTTCACATTTTTTGAACTTGGTAACTTTGATCAATGTAAACTACCAACTCATCAGGCACATAATCATAGATCATCCTAAGGCAACATTAAGCTCAAACAAAAAATCAAATCCATCTTACTTGATGGATCTGTCAGCATTTCATGCAAAACCTCAAGAACACTATTACCCTGAATTGAAATACTTTTAAATTCCTTGTAGACCATTAGAATCACAAACCCTTTTAATGGTATACACATTTCTATGTCCTTAACACATTCCCAATTGTGAAACCAAATATTTCACCTTGAGTACATGCACATAATCAGTCTCTTCAACTTTGTTACATTGTCAAACTATAAAATAATCAATCTTCATCTATGACAACTTAAGTTGATCAAATCATCATGTCAATAAATAAAACTCGACATGAAGCATGTAGAAAAATTCTACATCATCCCATAGGGTGCATGAATCCTCATCTTCAGTAACATTTGTTTGCCACGCATCTGAACATTCTACTTTATTGGAAAAATTGCACATCTCACATACAAACTATATAAAAGATATAAAAAAACATCCAAACTACACACTTGTCATCCAACCAACATAATAGACATGTTGACATCAATGAAAAAACATACATCTTGCAAAAAAATCCCCTTTTGGAATTTATGGCAACATGTGATGGGAAAAAAATAATGCAATCAGAAACCAATAGTACTACCAACAATATCCACAATATCTTTTGGAGTCTCTCTAACACTATTCTGCTACCTCGTTTATGCTCTATCACTGCTCCCCTTGGGAACAAGCTCACCTTGATTCCAAATTTATTACATGCTCTTATCTCCACCATTTTCTCCCCCTTGGATGCACTCTACTCTTATTGACTAAAACTTCTTTCTTATGTGCAATTATATGAACTTTATCTTCACTGCTTATCTCTCTTTCTTCACATCTGCTCTCTCCTTGATTTTTTATCTTATCTCTCTCTCTCTCTCTCTCTCTCTCTCTCACATATTCTTTTCCACTCTTACTGGAATACACTCGTCTACTTGTATGTCTCTGCAATGTTTGGCAATCTACGTAGACAAATTGCATCTGAGACGTATGAAACTCTTCTACTTCCTATTATTATTCATCATTATGGCACATGGACATCTACCTATTTCCATTGTATGTTAGGAATAACAGTCCACAAGACAACTGAGAGCGGGGGTGAATCAGTTGTGATATAGATTATTAAACTTTAAACTTTATAAACCAAATCTACAAATGTAAATGATAACACAGTAAATGCCAACACCATAAAACAATATTTGTTTTCGAGGAAACCTTGTTAAAGGTAAAACCCCGATGGGAATTAACACCCACAAATAATGTACTGAGAGTATAGTATCCCTGTTAAAAGATTTAGCCCTGTTAGGAGCTTGTTACAACATTACACTACACAGTCCCTGTTAGGAGACAGACCCTGTTAGGAGTCAAAAGAAAATAGTAGGCTCACTACCAAGGCACACTACCCAAAAAAGGTTAAAGCCACCCTCAAGGATTTACAATCTAAACAAGTGTATAAAGCAAATACACAATCCAATGAACTGTTTGATAGCAACTATCTTTTCTTGGTCAATTCTAATGAAGTACTCTTCTCATAAACTCTACTCTACATCTAGCAGCCAAACAAGCTTCAACACTTTCACTTCTTCTTATTTTGAATCTCTGTCCCTTCTTTTCAAAATAAAAGATCACTCATATATACCATCTTACAATAATTCATTAGGTTGGCCAGTTAATCATTCCTAATACACAAATAATTAATTAGGTCGGCCAATTAAGGCTTTCCAATATACAAATAATTATTTAACCCCTTGCTAAGATACACACGATACCTACAACAAGTATACATCATTTACAATCCATTAATTATGCTTCCAAATCTGCAATCCATGCTCACAATTCATTTTACACGCTACATGTCTGAAGTCGGCCACCAATTAGGTCTTCTTCAGAATACATGCCACAGCTAATGTCACCAGTAACCAAACAACAATCAAACTCAACCCATTAATCCAACATATGTCGGTTGTCCACTAGTAAGCTTTCATCATTTGAATTATCTTCACCAGAAAGATATACTAGAAACACAAAGACCTGCTCTGTCAAGAAGCAAAGTTATAGTCCAGAAACCAGTCTTCACTAATGTACTTTAGTTTAATCTCTTTATCTGCTACCTTATCCCTCAAGAAATGATACTTAATAGAAATATGTTTGGTCTTTGAATGTATTAAAGGATTCTTCGACATATCCAATGTGCTAGTGTTATCACAATGGATAACCACTGGTTCTTTGAAAATTATTCCAATGTCCTTCATCATTTGTTTCATCCAAAAAACATGTGTACAGTTTATTGCAGAAACAACATACTCTGACTTAGCAGTAGATTGAGCAATACAATTCTGCTTCTTGCTCAACAAAGAAACCAATCTTTTCCCAAGGAAAAATGCACCACCACTTGTACTCTTCCTGTCATCCACATTACCTACCCAATCAGCATCATTATAAGCCTTCATAGTAAAATCATCTGATTTTTCATACCACAATCCATATTCTATTGTCCCTTTCAAATATCTGAAAATTCTTTTCATAGAAAAAAAATGTTAGATATTGTAGACCTCCAATCATCAATCTGTACTTTGTCTGAAAAACACTTTGAGTCTCATGACTATTAGTCATTTTTTTTCCACTCACCATAGGTGTCCCAACAGGTTTACAATCTTCCAATTCAAAAAATTTCAACATTTCCTTAAGATACTTGGTCTGAGATATAAAAAATTCCATTCTTACTCTAATTAATTTTCAATCCAAGAAAACATTTCATCTCACCAATCATTGACATCTCAAATTCATTTTCCATTTCTTTAGAAAACTTCTTATTCATCTTATCATTGCCTCCAAAAATTATATCATCAAAAAAAAATTCTATAATCAAGATTCCATCTTCATCAGTTCTCAAATATAAATTACTATCTGCATTACCTTTTCTGAAACCAAGATGAAGAATATATTTGTCTAGTCTTGCATACCATGCTCTTGGTTCCTATTTCAGTCCATACAGTGCCTTCTTCAATCTGCAAACCATGTTTTCATCATCTGTCAAAGGAAAACCATCAGGTTGCTCAATGTAAACTTCTTCTTCTAGATCACCATTTAAGAATGCCGACTTCACATCCATCTGATAAACCTTAAAGTCTTTATGTGCAACATAAGCAAGAAATAATCTCACAGCTTCCAATCTAGAAATAGAAGAAAATTTTTCTTCATAGTCTATGCCTTATTGTTGTGATTAGCCTTTACATACGAGTCTTGCCTTGTTTCTTACCATTGTTCCTTCCTCATCCATCTTATTTCTGGAAACCCATTTAGTACCAATCATATTTTTGTTTTCAGGTCTTGGAACCAATTTCCAAGTATTGCTTTTCTTTATCTGTTCAAGTTCTTCTTCCATAGATTTAGTACAAGATTCATCTCTACATGCTGCATTAGTAGTCTTTGGTTCAACTTGAGAAATCAAATAGATCTCATCTCTAGCTCTAGATCTAGTCATCATACCTTTATTTTCATCTCCAATAATTTGATCTATAGGATGGTTCTTCTTAACATACCTTGGTGTCTTCAGTGTCTCAGTAGCTTCAGTCTGTTCATATTCAATCTCATTGTAATCATCAAAGATTCTTCAGGTTCAGTAGTGACTTCTTCCATTTCTGCAATCTGGCCACAGTCATACATCCTTTCATAAATCTAAAACTTTTCATCTATCCTCACATTGGTGCTTTCAATCAACTTTATCAATCTCAGATTAAAAAATTTATATGCTTTACTCTTCGTGGAATAACCAAGAAAGATTCCTTCATCATTTCTAGCATCAAACTTGCATATCTCATCATCTCTCTTGATATAACATTTACAACCAAATATTCTGAAATATTTTACAATAGGTGTATGATCAAACCATAATTCATAAGGAGTCTTACTTGTACCTTCTCTTACCTAAATTCTATTCAGTGTATACAAAGAAGTGCCAACTACTTCTCTCTAGTGAACATCTGACACATTTCCTTCCAAAAACATAGTCCTTGCAGCATCTAATATAGTTATGTTTCTTCACTCTGCTATCCCATTCTGTTGTGGAGTTCTAGGAGTTGATGTTTGTCTCTATATTCCATTCTCTTCATAGTATGAATTAAATAGCTCTAATGTAAACTCGCCTCCTTTATCTGATCTCAAACACTTTATCTTCAAACTATATTCATTCTCAACTTTTCCTTTAAATAACTTGAATTTGTCAAATGCTTTTGATTTTTCTCTCAAGTATGTAACCCACATCATTCTAGAAAAGTCATCAAAAAATAGTATAAAGTACCTTTCACCATAGTATGATCTTGTTCTTGTAGGGCCACACAGATCTATATGTACCAAATCCAACTATCCTTTTGTTGAATACGCTTTTCTCTTGAAATTGCTTCTAGTCTACTTCCCATGACACACTCTCTACACATGGTGTTAGATGACATCACAATTTTAGGTAGATCTCTTACTGCTTCTTTTATACTTGCCTTCACAATGTTATCAAAATTAACATGACAAAATATTTTGTGCCATAACCAATTGTCATCAACCTTCACAATAAAACAAGAAGCTTCAAATGTGTTCAATTCAAATACATTACCTCTAGATTTAGTACCAGATACGATCAAGTCTCATGCTTTACTTCTAATAGAGCATTCCCATTAATAAATTTCAATTGATAATCCTTGTCTACTAGTTGTCCAATACTCAACAGATTATGCTTAAGTCCATCAACAAGTAATTCATTGTCAGTGTTTGTCTTTCCATCCAAAGAAATAGATCCAACTCCAATAACAAGCTTAGGACTATTGTCACCAAATCTGACAACACCACCATCATGTCTTTTCAAACTTACAAATTTTTTTTTATCTCCATTCATATGATGTGAACAACCACTATCTATAACTCACTCATATTTATTTTCAACTCGGGATACTAAGGATTTTTCCTCATGTATAGGTTCATCATCCTTAATAGAAATAAATCCAATTTTGTCATAGTCACCATCATCATCATCAGATATACCCTCACTAGCATAATAAAAGTCCTTGTCTTCTGAATACTTAGACTTGAAAAATTTAGGTTAGTGCTTTGGAACTCTTGTAGGACATCTAGATGCAAAATGACCAATCTTGTTACATGAAAAACATTTCAAAGGTAATTTTCCTTCAAAATTTCCCTTACCTCTCTTTTCTCTTCTAGAAATTAGTGCCACAACTTCATTTAGCTTTCTTTCTTCTTCATGTATCTATTCCCATTCATCTGCATAGGCTCCAAGTTCTTCCCTTAGGTCATTACTTCTGGTGCTTGCATTTCCAAATAAGGTATTTTTGTTCTTGTGCATGATTGCCTTGAATGCTGACTCAACTTCAGGTAAAGTGTCTCCCAGATCTGTAGCCTCAAATGTAGTTAGCTTTCCAATCAACATCTCTCGGGTAAATTTTAGTGTCAAAGGTATAATCTCCTCTATAGCTTGTACTTTAGTTCTATATGCAGGTGTCAAAGATCTAAGTATCTTTGCAATCACTTCTTCCTCACTGTATGTACCTCCAGAGTTTCTAATACCAGTAACCACTTCAGTAATTCTCTATCCATATGCCCTAATGTTCTCATCTTCTCTCATCTTCAGTGATTCCATCTTTGTCTTCTAGTTTTTTAGCTTTTCCTACTTATTAAACTTGTCTCCAATATATAATTCTTCCAATCTTGACCAGATCTCATGTGCCGAATCCAATTCCTTTACTTTAGTGAATTCCCCTTCTGAAAGTGCATTGTTCAAAGATTCCCTTGCAACCATATTACATGAAAATAACTTCTTTTGATCTTCAGTAGCCTTCTCTAACTCATTCTCAATAGCTATCTTTTCATTCTTCTTTGTGATCATCTAGTAATCAATTCCTAGACATAGCAAATGTGTTCTCATCTTGTTCTACCAACTATCAAAGTTTTTAGGATCAAACTTTGGACCATCCTTCCTGTAGTAAGTCATCTTCAAGATCACCTCAAGTTGTTAAAATTTCTCTCTAAGGACCACAAGCTTTGATACCAATTTTTAAGAATAACAGTCCACAAGACAACTAAGAGGGTGGGGGGGGTGAATTAGTTGTGATGTAGATTATTAAACTTTAAACTTTATAAACCAAATTTGCAAATGTAAATGATAACACAGTAAATGCCAACACCATAACACAATATTTGTTGTCGAGGAAACCTTTTTAAAGGTAAAACCCTAGTGGGAATTAACACCCACAAATAATCTACTAAGAGTATAGTATCCTTGTTAGGAGCTTGTTACAACATTACAGTACACAGTCCCTATTAGGAGATAGACCCTGTTAGGAGTCAAAATAAAATAGTAGGCACATTGCCAAGGCACACTGCCCAAAGAAGGTTAAAGCCACCCTCAAGGATTTACAATCCGAACAAGTGTATAAAGAAAATACACAATCCAATGAAGTGTCTGATAGCAACTGTCTTTCCTGGGTTAGTTCCAATGAAGTACTCTTCTCATAAACTCTTCTCTACATCTAGCAGCCAAACAAGCTTTACAGCTTTCACTTCTTCTTCTTTTCAATCTCTATCCCTTCTTTTCAAAAGAAAAGATCACTTGTATATAACCTCTTACAATAATTCACTAGGTGGGTCAGTTTAGCTTTCCTAATACACAAATAATTAATTAGGTCAACCAGTTAAGGATTTCCAATATACAAATAATTATTTAACCCCTTGCTAAGATACACATAGTACCTGCAACAAGTATACATCATTTACAATCCATCAATTATGCTTCCAAATCTGCAATCCATGCTACATGTCTGAAGTCGGCCACCAATTAGGTCTTCTTCAAAATAAATGCCACAACTGATGTCACCAGTAACCAAACAATAATCAAACTCAACCCATTAATCCAACATATGTTAGATGTCCACCAGTAAGCCCGCATCATCTGAATTATCTTTGCCAGAAAGATATACCAGAAACACAGAGACCTGCTCTGTCCAGAATCATAGTTACAATCTAGAAACCAGTCTTCACCAAATCAATTGTAACAGCCACAATATGAAAAATAAAGCCAAGTGACCTTAGGAATAAGGTCAACACAAATCCTTCTATATAAATCCAACTTTGGTCATTCTGAATCATCCGTACAATGTCCGTACACTTCTTCCTGTCAAGTAACCAGTTTGTCCTCTCCATAGAAATATATGTTGACATCAGTGACACAACATGAATATCAACAACATGATTAGTAACCAAAAGTGATATCATCCAACATTTTAATGGTATCATTTATCCTTCTAACACCATTGAATATGCTTGAGACATGATTATTTCTTTTACATCTAGAAAAGTGATTTTTCTTTTTTTGAGACTTTGTGTCCAAACTTTCCACAATAAACACACTTACCATTGAAATTTTAAGGTTTAGGTCATCTTCCTACTTCTCTTCTTGTTATTTTCCCTTCTTTTGGCCTTTCCCTTCTTCTGAACCTTGTTCTTCTTTTTACCCTTTTCTTTCTTCTTTTGCTTTTTCTTCTGATCTTTAGCTTTGTTCTTCTTCTTTTCATTGTTCTTTTGTCTTTTAGGTTTACACTTGTCTTGAACAGACTTGGAGCATTCATATTTCTCAATTCTAACACTATTGTTCTCTCTTTCAAGCAATGCCTCAAGTTTAGATGCTCTAATCATGAGTTTTTCCACATGGTTATTTGTAGTTTCAATCTCTTCCTTAATAGACCTAGACCATTCATCATCAATTGACTCAATATCTAATATTAGACAAATATGATCTTTAGCAATCCTTATTTTTTTTTTAAATCCTTTTTTTCCTATCACCAATTATTTTTCTTTCATTGTGATTCAATCTCACATACCTTGGAGTCTTCTTCCTTGTATCTAGTTTCTAAACTTCTTCTTCTTCTCCACTTGTATAGACTTCATCTTTTGCACTTTCTATCACACTTGGACTTTTGATCTACACTTTCTGATATTGACTTTGATCATTACTATCCCTCAAATGTACACATTCATCAAACCTTGCCAAATTATCAAGAATTTCATTCACTTTAACATTTGAGCATTCAACTAAAATTTTAACCTTTTTTTATAACATCTATACACTTTACTTTTGGTAGAATAACCAAGGAATATACCTTCATCATCCTTGCATCAAAACTTCATATGTCTTCATCTCTCTTTATATACCATTTTCTACAAAAATTCTAAAATACTTAATAGTAGGCTTATGACCATACCAAAGTTCACGGGGAGTCTTACCAGTGCCTTGTCTGATTTGTACTTGGTTAAGAGTGTATAATACAATGCTCACAACTTCTCTCCAAAACATCTGTGGAAAATTTCTTTCAAGCATCATGGTCCTAGCAGTCTCTAGAATAGATCTATTCTTGCGCTCTTCTACACCATGTTGTTATGGAGTCCTGGGAGAAGATAATTGTCTCTTAATTCCATGCATCTCACAGTATGTGTTGAACTCATTCGATGTAAACTCTCCACCTCTATCTGATCTCAAATTTTTTAACTTCAGACCTATCTCATTCTCCACCATTGCTAGCTTGAAAATTTTGAAGTACTTATCAAAAGCTTTAGATTTCTCCTTCAAGAAGGTCACCCATACCATATTTTAGTAATCATCAATTAGTAGCATAAAATAGTTGTCACCTTGCAGACTTCTTGTCTTGGTAGGGACACACAAATAACTATGAACAAGATTAAGAAAACCATTTGAATTTTCTTTCTTAGAGTGAAAATTAGCTCTTGCTTTCTTACCCAATTGACATTCTTTGCAAAAATTGTTAGCAGGCTTCTTCATCATAGAAAAATCTCTAACAACAGAAGCATAAATTATAGCATCAATATCGTCAAATTTTACATGACAATCTCTTATACCATAACCAATTTTCATTTATTTGTGCAATCAAACAAGCCTCCTAACCACTATTCAAAATAAATATATTATCTCTTGTCCAAGATCCAGTAGCGATCTCCTTTCCACATCCATTCAAGATCTTGCACATATTGTCCTTGAAATAGAGTCTATAGCCTTTATTGACCATCTGACTGACACTAAGAAGATTATTTCTCAAACCTTCTACATACAATACATGATCAGTGTTATTTTTACCATCCAAAGTAATTGAACCTCTACCTTTGATCTTAACACCAAAGTTATCACCCCATTTCAATATGCCTCCTTCATACCTCTCAAAGCTTACAAATTTTCTCTTATCACCAGTCATGTGATGAGAGCATCTAGTGTCAGTCACCCACTTATCTTCCTTGAAAAATTGAGTGGATAGAGATTTCTCTTCAACAACATTATTAGTAGAACTAGAGGTCATCACAACATTGGTCATAGGGTCATCATCTTCCTTAATGGCATTGAATGTAAGTTCATCATCATCCTTTTCAACTTCATCAAATTCATTATTAGTAATACCATCATCATCAAGAGCATAATAACACTTTCTTTCACTAGCCTTAGGATCATACTTATACTTAGGAACCCTAGTGGGACATCTAGATGAAAAATATCCTACTTTACCAAGTGAAAATAATTTAAAAGGCATCTTTCCTTTATACTTACTACTAACATGAGCTCTATACTGTATTAATTTTTCAAACTTTTCTTCCAACTCTTCAAGTTCTCTATCTTCCTCTTCCATTTCCTTCAGCTCCTTTTCCCATTTTGACATTCTCCTTCTAGGTCTCTTAGTCAGATCAGATTTTTTCATGTCTTTACTAGTCAATGTATCTTTGAATGCTATCTCATTCTTTGGAAGTGCTCCACCTAGTGCACTTAGTTCAAAGGCTATAATATTTCCAACTAGGTTTTCCCTTATCACATTGGTCACTATCCTTATTTATTCAATAGCTGAAACCTTTTTGTCATAGGAAAGAGGTAATGATCTCAGAACCTTTGCAATAATATCATCTTCATTTAGTGTACCTCCAACACATCTGATAGCACACACCACCTCATTGATCTTTAGAATATAGGATTAAATGTTCTCATCTTAACTCATCTTCATGATTTTATACTTTCCCTTCAAGCTCTACAACTTGGCGATCTTTATTGTTGTGTCTCCTTCATAAAAAAAATGCAATTTATCCCATATTTGATTAGTTGTCTCCAATTCCATGAAATTAGTCATCTCTGCATCAGTCAGTGCACTCAATAAAGCTTCCATTTCTCTAATTTCCACCTTGGACTCATTGATCTCATTAGGAGTTATAGGGTTTTGAGGAGGGTTGTATAAATTGTTTGTAATCCTGCAACAATCTTCATCTATGCATCTAAGATGTACAATCATGTGGTTCTTCCACAATGCATAGTTGGTTCCATCAAATCTTGGATTGTCCTTCTTGAATGTTTCCATCTTCAGATCTCCCTCAAGCTATTAGGATTCCTTCAAGGGAATAGGCTCTGATACCAATTGTAGGAAATAGGAAGCAAGCAACTAAGAGAGGGGGTTGAATCAGTTGCTCCTAAAACACTTAAATCTTCAAACCCTTAAATTATTAATCTTTTAATCATTCAACACATTAACCTTTATTACCGATTTGCAAAATGTAAAGCATATAAAACAAATTAGAAAAACATCAACACCACATAAAACAAAGATTTTAATCGTCAAAACCCAAACTACGTTAAAAACCATGGTGAGGATGATACCCACAATAAGACTAGTACCTTTTCAGAAGTTGTATGTGTTTAAACCTGCATGAAATATTAGTTTAATATACTTTCAAATTGAATTATGGATCTAACTAGTTGAACAATTTGAACATGAAAGCAAACCAAGAGTGTCTCATGGATCTCTAGCTAGAAGGACTAAAAGAGAGCTCTAATCTGTGAAGGAATCCTAAAGTGACAACCCCTGTAACAAGAATTATGCTTTAGAATGATGAAAAGATGGATCTAAGATGAAAATGTATGCAAATTAAGCTAAATTTCCCTATTCTAAATGCTTAAATCTACTAAAACATGGATGTATTTCATCATTATGATGATGCTATGCATGAAATAAATCCTTTCCTTAGAAGATAGTGGATGAAAATTGACTATAATACCAATTCTCTATATGAAAGTAGATGTGAATTCATTGTAAAGTGGTGATTTTTACATAATTATTCCTCCTATTTATATGATTTCCCAAGGTGTAGGGAGTAAGTCAAGATAACCATCGTCAAATTATGGTTGAGGTTAAGAGTGAGTGATGTATCTCCTTTGAGTGTACAAGATTGAGTGCTCAACATAGAAAAGCCTTTTAGTGACCCATGTGCTTGCTTTCCTCAATTTCCACTGGTTGAGTGATTTTTCGTCACATAGTGGTGGGCGAGGAATATTAGGATTTAGTTAATTCAAAAGAATTAATTACTTTATCTATGATTGATTTATGTAATTGATTTCAATTAATTGATGAACTAAGTAATTAAATGATTAGTTCAATTACCTAGTTATTTAATTTATTGATCCTAATTAATTCAAAATGACTTGTATTTGATTGATTTTTGCTTTGACTTGTGTTGGAAAATTTTAGGTGTATACAAATGCCCCTCTTTGAATAAATGTGTGAAGTGCATGGGTTTAAAGAATACTTCATGTCCGATGTCTGATACCTAATTTGATGTCTGATCTGATGTTATTATGCAACTTTTGATGATGTGATGTCTAATTTTTGATAAGTTCCTTACTAATATGAATCCATGATATGATGCTGATATGATGTCTTGATATGAATCCCTGATATTATTCTAATATGATGTCAAGATGTAGAGTTTAGTGATGATATTGATCTAATGATGATACTGATGTTGTTCCCCTGATAATGTGATATCTCTAATGTGAAAATTGATCCCTTATGATGTCTTGATAGAAAAAACTAAATTTTGACATCTGATGTCCCCGATTTTAAAAAGTGTCACGATTCACAAAATTATGCACTTTGGTGGTAGTATGCTCCCTCGGGATTAAAATCAAAATGATTTGAAATATATTCAAGCTTAGTAAAATTTTTTTGATTGAATTTTTTTTAAAAATGATCACTTGCATCCTTTTTTATTTAAATCCTGATAAATGGCAAACTCAACAACGATAAAAATGCCCTAGCCAAGGATGGAATAGTAATCTTCCCTTTTGGATAAAAATCCCACCAAAATACCCATATTTTCAAAAAGTAACTTTTTGAAAGGGATTTTAGCATTTTATTTCTCATTTGCATTTTAGTGAAATTGCTTGATTTTTTTGGTGAAGAGGAAGATAATTGTCCATGCTATGGTGGTTCCAGTGGAAGATCACCAGTTCGAGAAAGTGCACCGGTATAAGAGACCCGAGCATTATGGCCCCCTGATATGTCTTGAGAAAAACCCTCTTTTGTTGTCAAATTTTACTTAATTTCCTCTAGCTAGAATTTGAATTTGAATATTTGATGTGGGTTTTAAACTCTTTTAATTTGCTTCCATGATTGTCATTGTAAAAATATTTTTGAATCCTTTTGATATGTGTTTGGCTCACATTAGTGTCATTTTGTTGCATTTTTAATGCATTTGGGGGGGGGTGTGGTTGGGTGTACATCACACCCTTGGGGAAATGCACCGCACCTGTGGTGCATGACACCACACCCAGGTGCGAGGCATCACACATGAGTGCAAGGAATCACAACCTAGGTGCGATTTTTTTCACCTCAAGTGTGATGTTTCACACCCTGAGTGCGGTGTACCACACCTTGGGTGTGAGACATCACACTCTAGGTGTGATGGATCATACCTTAGGTGGAATTTTGTATATCTTGGGTGCGATTTGCTGCCTGTGGGGTGCAAGGTAATCAGTCGGTATGTACCATACTTGTGTTTCAACCAGTCAATGAGTCTCATGTTGTGCATAATTACTTGTTTGATGTTTGAGTTATGTGATGAGCTCTAGAGTCTGTGCATTTATTTTTTATATTCATGCCACCAATTGAGATATTCCCATTGTAAAATTAAAATGTGATATCATAATGGGTATGATGATATTTGTGATGCCTCAATTTTCATGATGAGCATTTGGCATCTTGATTTGTGTGTGTGTAAACCTGCAATTGACAAACCTAGAAGTCACAAACCTGCATGAAATATTAGTTTAACATACTTTCAAATTGAATTATGGATCTAACTACTTGAACAATTTCAAAATGAAAGAAAATCAAGAGTGTCTGATGGATCTCTAGCTAGAAGGACTAAAAGAGTAATCTTAGCTGCAAAGCAATCCTAAAGTGACAATCCCTAGAATGATACTTATGCTTTAGAATGATGAAAAGTTGGATCTAAGATGCAAATTTATGCAAATTAAGCTAAATTTCCCTATTCTAAATTCTCAAATCTACTAAATCATAGATATATTTTTTCATTATAATGATATTATGCATGAACTCAATCCTCGCCTCCAAAGATAGTGGATACAAATTGACTATAATCCTGATTCTCTACATGAAAGTAGATGTGAATTCATTGTAAAGTGGTGATTTATAGATAATTATGCCTCCTATTTATAGGATTTCCCAAGGTGTAGAGGGTAAGTCAAGATAACCATGGTTAGAGTATTATTTAGGTTAAGAGTGAGTGATGTGTCCTCTTTGAGTGGACAAGATTGATTTATAAGATGAAGTGGTCAAGATAGCAAAGCCTTTTAGTGATCCATGTGCTTGATTTCCTCATTGCCCATTGGTTGAGTGATTTTTCATCATGTAGTGGTGGTGAAGAATATTAGGATTTAATTAATTCAAAATAATTAATTCCTTTAGCCATGATTAATTTATGGAATTGAATTTAATAAATTAATGAACTAAGTAATTAAATAATTAATTCAATTGCCGAGTTATTTGATTTATTGATCCTAATTAAATCAAAAAGGCTTTTTATTGGATTGATTTTTTCATTGAATTGTGTTGACCAGTATTAGGTGTATATAGAAGTATAAGCTTATTACAATATGGGGAATGCACATTCAGGCACGTTGCCTAGACTTCACTACTCAATTTTCTTTAGGCACCAACCCTAAGGAAGTCTCACTGGCTTACAATCACAATACATACACCAATATGAGAATTCATGAACTATATGATAACATCTACCTATACCTTGGTCAATTCCATTTCAGTACAGTCAGATCCCTTGCTGCAATTCTCTTTGTTACACTCAAATGAGAAATCCATTCTCTATAAGATCTCTAAAAATGCTTCACCAACAACCTCTTCCTTTTGCAATCTTCCAAACACTAGTTCACACACACGGAAACAAAAATCAAACCCTAATTCATCATATTTATCAATAACTAAGTAAGAACAACCTAATCCTTAAAAATTCCACTCTTAGCACCAAAATAAACTATTAGGTTCACTACACGCTTTCCAAAAATTTCTTAGATCCTTCACAAACACCTCAAGATCATGATAATAACCCTAAAATGTTTTAGTGATCTCTCATAAACCATTTTATCTACTTTTCTTGACATATCAGATAAGAACATAAATGCATCTTTAAATTCATTGAACTTGGTCACCTTGATCAATGTAAACTATCAACTCATTAGGAATAAAATCCTAGATCATCATAAGGCATCATTAAGCTCAAAAAAACAATCAAATCCATCATACTTATCAGATATATCAACATTTCATGCCAAGCCTCAAGAACATTGTTACCCCAAATTGAAATACTTGTAAATATCTTGTGGACCATCAGAATCACAAACCATTTGAATGGTAGACACATTTATATGTCCTTAACACATTCCAAATTGTGCAACCAAAGATTCTTCCTTGAGTAAGTTTGCGCAACATCATTGTCTACAACTATGTTACACTGATAAACACTAAAATAACCAGTCTTCATCTGTGACACCATAACTTGATCAAATCATCATGTCAGCAACTCAAAATTGACATGAAGCATGTAAAAAAACATCTACATAATACCATTAGGTGCATTAATCCTCATCTTTAACTTAACATTCCTTCATCACTCATCTGAACATTCTGCGTTACTAGCAAAACTGTACATCTGACATACAAAATGTATAACATATATAAAAAAACATCCAAACTAAACACCAGAAATCCAACCAACATAATAGACATGTTTAAATCAATGAAAATACATACATCTTTCCAATATAATATGATACAAGTGCTCTTTTTTTGACTTACTACATATCAAATTAGATAATCTAAATAAACAATCACAAACTTACAAGGAAAGACTTCAATATTTCTTTCATCAATATCATAAAAGTGCTTGGCACATTTGATAGCCCAAATGACATTATTGACTATTCATACAACCGATCCTTCATTTTAAATATTGCGGTCTTCCACTCATCCCATTCTCTAATTCTTATTTGATGGTAATCACTCTTAAAATAAAATTTTGTGAAGTTTTTTGCTCCACTCAAATAGTCCACTAAGTCATCCATTTGTAGAAAAGGAAACCAATACTTGATTGTTATTTTAATTATTTCTCTTGAGTTTGCACACATCTATCAACTTACATCTTTCGTTGGTACTAACACTGCTAGAACTGCAAAGACTTTCTCTAATCGGCCCCTTATCAAGTAGTTCTTGCACTTTGCTATTAATCTCCTCATTTTCTTTTGGTTTCATTCTATATGGTGCCTTATTTCACAAACTAACACAAGGAATCAAATCCATGTAATGACTTATGCTCCTCATTTGTGGAAATCCATCTGGAAACTCTTCCATTAGGATTTTTGCATATTCATCCAATATTCTTTTGTATTTCCTTTGGTACATTATCGTCTTCTTTCACTTCCCCAACTATTGCAAATTTGAGAACCATAGAAAGATATGTCTCCTCTCATTTGAAATCCCTCAAAAATTATTTTCCAGAAACAAAGCACGCCTTTGGCTTACCTTCTTGTTCTTCTTGTTCTTCTTCTTCTTCTTCTCTATTTCTTATCAGATTCAAAGTATACTCCTTCCCATCCTTCTTGATTGTATAAGTATTCTTCTCACCATCATTTATAACCTTTCTATCAAATTTTCATGGTCTTCCCAAGAGAACATGACAAGCGTCCATGGGTATTATGTCACACAAAACCTCATCATTGTAATTTCCAATGTGAAAGCTCACTAAAATTTGTTCATTCACCAATATTTGACGCTCTTTTTACAATCAAGAGACTCTATATAGACTAGGATGTTTAATTCTATATAATTTCAGATTTCTTAACATCTAGTCCTCATATACATTGTTATTAGTGCTACTGCTGTCCACAATCACCTTGTGAAAATTTCCATCCACCTTGCACCTTGTTCAAAAAAAATTTCTTCTTTAAATTAGTTTAGATTTTATCATTTTTCGGATTCAACAAGACTCTTCTCAACATCAATAGTTCTCCATATTTAGGATCCTCTTCATGTTTAGTGGGCTTCTCATTTTCATCTTGTGCAACATGCACTCTTGCCTCTTTTCCTCTACCTCCATTATGTTGGATCTATGAAGATTCAAACTCTCAATGTCCAGTTTCCCCACATTGGAAACACATAAATCCTCTTCCTCTACATATTCCAATAGACCCTCTTCCATGTGAGTAGTCTCCTTTTCCTATTTTAAATTATCCTCTTCCCTTTCCTTCTTGTGCATTTTCATTTGATGTACTTTCTTCCTCTTGTTTATTTTGGAAGCCTCTTCCACTTGTTATATTTCCTCTTCCGCATGAGAATCTTCCCTTACCCCAGGAGTTATTTTGTTATCTTTAATTGAGTTTCTCTTCTATCTTTAAGGCATGTTGGTAAGCCTTCTCCACACTATTCATATTCATCAAAATGATATCATTTTGAATTGATGGACACATTCCATTTAAATACCTTTAAATCTGCTCAACATCTTCTTCAATTCAAGATCGACTCAAATACTAAACTGGCAAAACTACTTGTATTCTTCTACATCACTTTTTCTTTTCTTCAAATTTTGAAGCTTCCTTACTAAATTGATTTGGTAATTAGCCAGAGAAAAATTGGACTTAATCTTGGTCACCATTTGATCCCATGACTTGATCTTCTCTTTTCCTCTTCATTGTCTATCCATTTGCAAATGCTCCCACCATAGAGAAACATGCTCTTGCAACTTTGTGTGTGCATATTTTACCTTCTGATCTTCCTCTGTGTTGTCATATCCAAAATATTTTTCCATCTCTGCTATCTAGTCCAACAAAATTTCAGCATTCAACCCTACTTTGTAACTTGGTAGTTCGAATCAAATTCTGAAATTGACTTTTGTGAGGACTTTAATGAACCTTTTTTCTCCTGATTCAAGCCCCGATCGATTCACCTCTTCACCTCCTTCAACAATATGCTTTTCTTCTTCATCATTAGTGACATATTCAACATGTACACCTATACTTTGGGCCATGTTTATGGCATCCAACCGTGCAATGATGCCCCTCATCACTTCTGCTATATACTTTCTTATTATCTCCACAATTTTAGGCTCCTAGCCTCTAGCTTCTCTACCCCCTCTATGACCTTGCCCTTTATAAGCCATTTTAATATCCTTATAACTTCAAAATTACAATTCCCAAAGGTATTCACACTTTCTATGATACCACTCAATGTAAGAGAAGAACCATAAAATCAATCAAATTCTAATCACTTTGTTGTCAAGTCAACATGAAGTAAATTTTCTTCTAGAGTGTAACAATTTTAGTGCTAGAGATTCTCGGAATATAGTAAGAGCTCAATACCAAGGTAATTTATTCATAATTTAGTTACTTTCAATCTTTAAACCATTGTATTGATCCATCTTGAGTTACATACCACTCGATGATAGTGATAAACAAACTAATTTATGAAAAGGTAAACACAACAAGTAATAACAGAGTTTTTATTTACAATTACACCATAGACAATCACCATGAATAGAAGTAGTAAATATATTTATTTCTACAAACAATATATATGGCAGGTCTAAATACCCTATTTACCTATTTTTCTCTGACCTGGTGACTATCTAGATACTCATGCCAGCCTCCCCTTCTATTCTGTCATCCAAGTCTCTTTGTCTTCTTCCCCTATGCTCCAAGTCTCTCTCTATTTTTTCAGTATGCTATTCTTCTTCTAACACTTCCCTTTACTCTTCCTAGCCTTGATTTTTATTTTATTTTATTTTTTCAACTTAAGCATATAATAAAATGAATCCCCTTTCACCTTGAGAAAATCTCCAATCCAAGGATCATTAAATAATGAAATTGGTGTGACATTCATAGCTAATCATTTTGTCAAACATTTCATGTACCTACTTGAAATAAAAAAACAAAAACAAACAAAAATATATGGAAAACCAAAACTTCAAAAAACCAAAATATCATGCAAATTCAGTTCCTTGGTCTAGAAAACTACTACTAGAAGTTTGTCCCTGGGTACTCCAAAATTGCAGGTCCCCTAATCAGCTTGTTGACGAAGGACATGGGTTAGAAATGGAGTTAGCGTCAACAAGAGGCATTTGAGACATTGAAAAGAAAGCTCACTGTGGAGCCAGTGTTAGCATTGCCAAAGTATAATAAGCCGTTTGAGGTTCAGACAGATGCATTTGACTATGTGATTGGAGGTGCTCTAGTGCAACATAGACATCCAGTGGCGTTTGAGTCAATAAATATGAATGACAAAGAGAGGAACTATTCAGCTCAAGAGAAGGAGATTATTGCGATCATGCATTGCCTTAGAGTTTGGAAACATTATTTTCTTGGAGTTTTGTTCATGGTCAAGATAGACAATGTTAGCTCAACATGTTTCAAAATGTAGGCCAAGCTCATGCTGAAGCAAGCGAGGTGGTAGGAGTTCCTCACCGAGTTCAACTTCCAACTCGTTTATAAATTGGGCAGGCACAATGTTGTTGTGGATTATTTGAGCAGGATTTCTCAACTTGGTGCATTACAGAACTTGGGGGATGGATCCAATCAAGTTTTGATCGCTGAAGATGTACAAGATTGGGTATGCGAAGGCTTGGAAAATGATTCACAGGTTTATCATATTTTCTCCAAGTCTAAGCTAGACGGACGAGGAGGTTTTCATTGAGAGATGACATGCTTTACTATGTGGTGAACCGACTGTACATTTTTATGTGGAAATGGCTTCAAAAAGAGTTGTTACACGAGTGTCATGACTTGACCTGGGTGGGGCACCCAGGCCAGAAGCGCACAATAGAAATTCTTGAACGCATGTTTTATTAACCAAACATGTAAAAGCACAAAGTTGTGTCATGTTTCATGACCACTTATCAGCACAGCTAAATTTGACTATTTCTAAATAAAAATTAATTTCCGTCAAACATATGGTCTAGCTAGATTCATTCTAGCTAAGCTAGATAAGTGGTTAAACTTTTCCAATTGGAAATGTCTATTAAATGCATGTTTTATACCAATTATCAGAGAAATGAACTTATTTCAGAAAATTGATGTTTCAATAATCCCTACTCTTTTTAATGATATTTTTAAAAAATATGAAAAATACCCTTTTGTAGAGCTCAGAGTCAAGATTATTGTCATATAAAGTTTATAATATTTTGATTAGATCTAATATGTTATAATTTCAAAATACAAAAAGTAGGTATTTTAACATTCGAGAAGATGTTGCTTCAAATACATAAAAAAATAGTAAATCATATCAAAAAAAATTAAAATTTATATTTAACACTAGAGGAGAGAGTCTTCTTCAAGAATATGTAATTTTTTTTCTGAATGGTGTAGATTTGATAGGGGAGATTTGGAGGGAGATGAAAACTGCCAATTTCTGATAAGTTCAACTTTGAGCAGTCATAACGGAGAAAATATACATTGAAAACCAATCTTTCTTCTTTTCTGCACTAGATATACATTTTATCTATAACATATTCTGAAAATAGAGGAAAAATAGATTATTTGCATATACTTGTTTGGAGGGAACTAGACCCCAGATTTTCAGTAGTTTTCAGCAATGGAAAAATGGACTTCAAAAATTAAAAAACTATGTACATTCTTGTTCAAAAGAATTTAAAAAAATTATAGACATAAACTTAATCCATTTTTACACATTTCTTTTGTTTACATCATCCTCAAATTCTAGATACAAATACCACCATTTATGTCGTTAAAGTTGAACAGTTTGCATATCATGGTCCTTTTCCTTTGTAAAAGTGTGACACAGGTTTGTACTTCCAGATGAGTTGTACGTGAGGACTTGCCTCACTTGTCAGCAAGAAAAAGCGGTGAATGAGAGACTTGGAGGTTTTCTCCAACCTCTCCCAGCTCCAGTGTGGCCATGGGTGAGTGTGACTTTGGACTTCATCACTCAACTAGCGATTATGGATAGATTCTCTAGTATCATGGTGGTCATTGATTATTTTAGCAAGTACACAGTGTTTTTTGCATGTAGGCAGTCGTGTCCTACTGAGTTGGCAGCCGAGTAATTTTTCAAGAATGTGGTGAATAATTGGAGGATTCCTCTCAGTATTGTGTCTGACAAATATTTGAGATTCACTTTAAAGTTTTGGTCTGAGTTGTTCAAGTTGGTAGGCACGAGAGTGTTGATGAGCTCGAGCTATCATCCACATATAGACGGACAAACCAATCACACCAATGTCATGTTGGAGGATCACTTGAGGAATTTTGTGAGACTTGATTAGAGCAATTGGGTCAAGTTGCTTGATGCATCTCAGTTTAGCTACAATTTGCAAAAGAAAAGATTGTCGAAGTATTCTCCTTTTGAGTTGGCGACGGGGAAACAACCACTCATGCCACATATAATTATGCATGGATATCAGGGACCAAACATTGATGTTGCCAAGCTAGTTCAGAGTTAGAAAGAGAGAGTTGACTTAGCGAGATATCGTCTCACTAAGACGGATCACATGAATAAATTTGCAGATGAGAAATGCAAGAAGGTCGATTTCAATGTTAGCGACAAAGTTCAATTATGCATGGACCTGATTCAGTTCAAGATGCCCAAGGAACTGAGTACTTCTCTAGTGAGGAGATGTGACGGTCCTTTTCAGATAATGTAGAAACTTGGTCATGTTTCTTATAATTTGAACCTTCCCTTGCATCATGTTGTGTATCAAGTTTTTCATGTTTCTTAGTTACACATGCATCATCCTGATGAGGAGGATTTGGTGAGGAATGTTCCCAACAGAGGTCCTGAAAATGTGATTGATAATCTGAATAAGTGAGTTGGGCAAGTGCTCGCTATGCACACAAGAGGATCCAGAAAGAAGGTCTTTCAAAAGTTCTTAGTCATTTGGGATGGAGAAAATCGTGAGACACTGACTTGGGAATGCGATGAGTCTTTGTGGTGGGAAAAAGAGAAGATCATGGAGTTCCTTGAAGGGAACTCACCACAACATAAATGAAGTTGTAGGGAAATACTCCTCATGCATCTTTAGGTCTGAAGGTGTATCGACATCGAGGGAATTTCCATGAGTTGGGTGGGGGAGCATGTGATGGCCCTGGACTATGAGATCTTTTTGGTGAGCTCGACGTGACTTGGAATCACATCAAACAATTAGCTTCGATTTTGATTGGGAGGCATAGCCCAATGTTTTGCATTGATCGAGGTCTATGGAGGCTGACATGAAATCCGAGTTGGCATTAAACAAAGTATGAGGCATTTGCAAGTTTGAAGCATTATAAGGTCAACATGAGTTTTGGTAAACTCGAGGCAGTGGTAACATGTGGTGATTGCACAAGACTAGCTTCTTTGGAGAGTTTCACTTAAGGATGAATTTTATAGTTATACAACATCTTCTGGTCAGCTAGTCAAACCTTAGAAATCCAAGTTTTTCTTTATAAATGATGCACCTTTTGTCCAACACAAACTCACTCAATTTTGGAACTTTTCTATTGGATCTTTCCCTTGTATATATTTAGCCCTCCCTTTCTGTATCGGGAGTGAAAAACATAGTTTTTGGGACAAAGTCATAACAACAATTTATAATAGGATCCTATCTTGGAAGCATAAATGGTTGACTCTTCCAGGAAATATTTCTATGATTAAATTCATACTCAATGCAATTCCTATATATCTCATGTCTGTCTTAAACATGCCAAAACGATCTTCACATGAGCTTCAATCTATTTTGTGAGATTTTCTTTGGGTTGAAAATGTAATGCAGAAAAATAAACTATTCCTTTTAGCTTGGGATAAGGTCTGTTAGCCAAAATCTACGAAAGGGGCAGGGATTAGGGATCTTACACTGCAAAATACAGCTCTAGGGGCAAAATTATTTTGGAAAATATATAAGAACTCCCACTCAAAATGGGAACGTCTCATGATTGCAAAATATCTAGACTCTTCCTAGAGGTAAATGTTGTTCACCACCTCATCCCTTCCCAAGGGTTCATAAATTTGAAACTTTGTCAGTTCTTGTAAACAACTACGTATTCCACACTTATCTTGGTTAGTGCATAATGGTGCCAAGGCCCGCTTTTTAGATGACTCATGGAATGGATTTCCATCCCTTAATCAAGTGTGGGACTGGGCCCCCTTGGATGCTATGCTTAAGGATTCATGAGGGATTTATGAATGTCAATATTTTGTTTTGGATAATTCTATTTCCTCTAATGCGCTCCAATGGAAGGATTTTACTTCTTTCAATGCCCCCTCATCTTGTTATGGAATTGCAAGAGGAGTTGAACAAACATATGGTTATATTTTACCCCCATGAGGATGAAATTATCTAGATATGCTTATTTCCTTAATAAGTGAAAAAAGCACAAGTAAAATTGCAAAACCCATCAAATAACCATAGACAATCATAGACAACATTAATTTCCTTGGATGTTCAATCAAAAAAAAGTTTAGTATTTTATTTTTTGATTCATTGATGTGACATCAACAATATATGCATATCAACAAAAAGTTTACAATAGATTCCATTAATTGAGTCAAGAAAGAGTTGATTGGACTAGACTTAAATAAATTAGTACATCTATTAAATTGTCTAAGTATTATCTTATTGAATTTTTCATTAAATTATTTTACCACAACAAAGGATGCATGATTAGAACATAATCACTAATAGTTTAGAATGTAACTACAAATATTAATCATATTCACTATTAATAATAACACATGTCTGCTTGGTTTTTAATTCATTGTCATTACTATTAGATTTTTACTTACTTTTAGAGTCATATTTACTTTAAAATAGACATTTGATCTAGTATAAGACACTAAAAAAATGTATATAAATAACTTTTCAAGCAATGAACACTACTCTTTCTATTCTTTATTATCATGTCTTCTATAATCTAAGGGATATGGAATCTCAAATATAAAGATTTTGCCGTAGGCAATATACTATTGCATTCGGTTATAACTATTTACGGCAGGCCACTACGTGGTACTTGTTTTTAATGTTTTCATGGATAAGAAGTTAATATCATATTTCTAATTTGTGAATTAGTTTTGCACCAATCAACCATCACTATTATTACTCGTTCAAACATTTCTAAAGTTGTCTCAATACTAACTATCTATTTTACTAGAGAGTAATTAAACAAATTATTGAAAATTTAATCATACTTTCATAAAACAAACTAAAATATAGTAAATAAACTAAAGTACATGAGTAACCATGCAAAGGTTTATTAAAAAATCAATTTATCACAATTAAAAATAATAATATTTGTTAATTATGTTTTATGAAATTATTAAAACTAACTCTTGAAATTCAATCTTGGAACAAAATTACAAAACCAACTAACTTAACTACCCTTCATAAAACAGATCTTAGGTCCTTACTTGCATTATAATGACCACAATTACAGGCCACTAATGACACTTGTTTCATATTCTATTAAACTAGTAAGTACAAACATTTAAAACTCTTTTAACCAGTAAGCAGCCCCCTCCTAGATGGAGGAGAGAGAATATTATGAATATTGTACTCTTATATTTTAATAGAAAGGCCTCTATTCATCAAAAAACTCTTTTAACAAAAATAATGTTTTAATTTAATTTCTTACTATAATTTCCAACCTAAACTAATGGTTTGAATTTCATTGTACTAATTTACAAATATATGACCTGGCTTGGGCGGTTTGGTTCATCTTCTGAGGATTAGTCTCCCTCAGTTCGCCCTTGGTACTCAAGATATGGGATGCTGGGTCGCCGGGCTTGGTCGCGGGGATACCTTGGGGTAAAAAAAAAAAAAATTACAAATATATGATATGAAAAACCTTAATCCACATACTGATTAGCAAGTTGATATTTCAATATGTAGAATTATAAGTAATTGTCTTTAAAATGTCTTCTCAGCTTAGAATTTATTTTCAACTATTCCATAAAATATTGATCAATGATCCAAAATAATTTATTTTAAAAAAAAAAAGATTTTTAAAAGAAAATTTGACAATATCGGGTGTAAATTCAATCGTACAATATATGCGAATTTTCTTTTTATAACACGATATTTGAAAAACGGTCAATGTCATGTGTAGATTAATTCGAATAATGTTTTAGAGTCTCCTTATAATTATCACATGATATTTGAAAAATGTTCAGACTATGTGGGGAGTCAGAACACAGTGCTTTCTTCTTGAACTGCATTTATCATTCGTACTGTTTCAAGTTTTCCTCATGAAATTGGGTTAAGGTCACTTTTGTATTGAAAAGATGGTAAATAGAATTTAAACAGGTTAAGCATGGCCGAGATTGTTGACTATCAACACTTAATCTTCAATGTGTGTTCTACGATTCAGGTGTATTTGTTGACAGCTTCCTTGACTATTTTTATTTGTGGGTTCTGTAGGCTTTTATTTAATTTATATGTAACTTGTTCTGTGATGTGCAACCAGGGGCACATGAAAATAGAAATAGTGTAATTTTAGCAAATAAGAATGGTATAACCAATGGGAGATGGTCTGAAAGACTTCTGCACCAGTCTCACTTGAAGGAAGTAATGGGCTATCTAATTGGAAATGGAATCCAATAATGCACGGTTTATTTATGGAAGTACATGACTAATTTTGCATGAATGTGAAAATTAATTTTATTAGTAATAATGTTTTGATTGGACCTCATGACCTAGTATTTCATAGTTAGAAGCTTTGGCCAATAGAATCAGGCTTCGGAATAGTGATTATTAAATATATATATTTAACATATTTGTACTTATATAGTTCATTTTCTTTTTATAATTTATGAATCACATTCAATTTATCATTTTTTCAACTCAACAAAATATTTGTATATATATATTTTTTATAAAGAAGTACATTACTTAATAGGAAACTAAACTTGTAAAAAGCTTGAAGATATTACTGGATGACTGATGGACACATATTAATTTTAGGTGCTTAAATTACTATTAGTTACCTACTTGCACGTTCTTACCATCAAAAGAAAGAGTGATCAAATATTCTTCATTTTGGGACCTACCATTTCTCATGTAGAATGATATGTAGAGTGACATTGGACAAGATTTCCATAAATACAATTTTATCTAATATGTTATTAAGGTTATACTAAAATGAATTTTTATTCATGCTAGAATTCCATTGAGATGATAGCATCATGTTACATGGTGATCATATAGAAAATAAAAATAAATAAAAAATCCACTACAACCTATTTGTTATGGATGCTTGTATTCTATTATCACAATTCACCCTTGGCTTGCAAGTTTCACTGATTATTATTATTATTATTATTTGTATTTTTTAATTTGTATACTTTTAGGTAAATTAGGTTGTCAAAATTTTATTCAAGTTTCTAGGATATTAGAAAGTTTACACCAAATCAATGAATCTAGAGAGCATGAAAATCAATATTGAAGGAGTTAGTGACAGATAAAAATTAATACTACCACTATAATAACCATAAGTATCAATACTATGAATCATATAAATCTTTAAATCATAACTAAATTTGATAAACATTTCTATATTTAACCAGATCTTACAAACTATTAGATGTTGTTGATGTGTGATAAAAAAGAGGAAAATGAGCATCATTCCAACACTTTTGTTTCAATCATAGAACCTAGGTGAGTGTCACTAAGTATACCTAAAAGACATGAGACCTTACTCCTTACTCTTCACCAATGAGATTTTGAATACACAAACCATCCATTGGGCACCACCATAACTAAACTGCAATAATATGAAGAGACTTTTTATAAAAGGGTAACTAAATATATTTATATATGTAAATGTCTTTATACTTATATATATGTTCTTAACAACATCAATGTTAGCTATAGTACTTACTTAGTGTTGTGTTAGTTATATTATGTGTAGCCGACGGTACTTGGTTACTACCGGACGACAGTTGGGAATCGGTGGTGACGGTTGGTCACACCCCTTCGGGATTTATATAAGTGATGTACTTCCTCTTCGGAGGGGGGCGGATAGATGCAATTGTAATGTACTGAAGTTATGAATGATTAAAAAATATTACGATCTGTCTTAGGTATTTTTATTTCCGTACAACGTCTATGCACGAGTAAACTAGGTTACCCCAATGGGTAAACATTTGGCGCCGCTGCCTAGATGTACTCGGGAAGGAAAAATAAAATAAATTGATGTGTTGATTATTGCCTTGTGGAGAAGTGAGCAAAGAATTCATGCCCAACCAATTGAATAAAAATAGAAAGAAGGAACTCAAGGAGGAACAAGCTGATAGAAAAGTCGTACTCACACAACAACAAGCCGAGTGAAGGGAGAGATACAGAAGACGCGCCGAAGGACTACCGAAGGGAGTAAGTGAAGGCGAGGGTCTGGAGGTATCTGACCGGGAGGCTGGGAGAAGTGACGAGAACTGCCTAGAGGAAACAAGGAGCTTGTTCGGGTCCTTAACCTTAACCCCATGGATGGAAGCAAGAGAAGTTCGAAGGAAGGAAAAAGAGGAAGCCGCACGGAGGGAGGCTCAGGATACCGCTGCCGCCGTGAGTATCGAAGTGATCAAGGGGCACGGGTATCACAGTAGCCCACCAGGCCTAGACAGTTCCAGTAGTTCGGGGACATCAAGTGGTACAGTACGAAACAATTCTGGGGTACCGACGTCGACAGTACCATCCCAGCTTGTAACACAACCGATGCTGCAAACACAGTCGGCGTCTAAAAAAGTAAACATGGCAACCAACAAAGAGAAGTTGTCGAAATTCCATGGAGATGGAAATGAAGATCCAGTACGACATTGTCGTATGTGTCAAACAATCTGGTCCGTGAATAGAGTCGCTGACCAGGACGAATGGATGAGACAGTTTTCAGCAACCCTCCGAGGGGTAGCCATCGACTAGTACTCCGATGTGGACAAAACAACGGTGACCACTTGGGACGGACTCAAGAAAGAATTCCAGAAGGAGTTTCAACTCCTGAGGGATGACAATGAAATTATTTCTGAGATATATGGTACCAAACAAGGCAAGAAGGAGACTGTGCGGGCCTACAGCTGCCGACTGAAGGAGTTAGTCAAAAAAATGGAGAGCCAGCTAGTGGATGGCTTGAAGAAAAGATGGTTCGTGGAGGGCCTAAAATCAAACCTACGGAGGAAAATGAAGATA
>MU225431.1:1292303-1308436 GCA_018584345.1 Thuja plicata
TGGGGAACTTGGCCACACGACCAAATACCACACGTACGAACATCCCTGGAGGGTCTGTAATTGACCTGATGATACTTGCTATAAACAATGGGAGGTACCCGGCAGCCATCGAGATGGGTATTCTTGGCACCACTCTCACAGACACCATTGTATATGGTGGGTCCAGAGTAAATGTACTTCCGGAGTAAACATGGAAAAAGTTGGGGAAACCCATGCTGTGGCCTCCAACCTTCAACTTGTTGGGAGCGGACCAGAACGACATCAAACCCCTCAGAACCCTCATGGCTCAACGCGTGATGATTGGGACACAACCCTTCGTACTCAAATTTGTGGTAATCCCACAAAAGAAAAAGGGGTACGATGTTATTTTGGGACAAGGGTGGCTCACATCGGCGAAGGTGAACCACAATTGGAAGCGAAACACACTCACCATGGAGAAAGCCGGGAGGAAGTATGTGATTGACCTCCGCACGCAAATGGTGAGTGAGGAGTTAGCATCTTTGGACTCAAAATTCGAAGGAGAGCAAGTGGGAGGAGACGAAGGGAAAAGAAGAATGGAGCCCAATGACGAAGGGGTTTTGGAGTTGGAAGAATGTTCTGGGGATGATGGAGATTCAATGAATGGCCTCTTTCATTAGCAGATGGAAGATTACTAGTTCTTCCCCCCATCTTTTAACATGCTAAGCATTAGGGAGGAAGCCACCCTCGCACACCAGTTTACGGAGGACGAACCCATCAAATACCAGGAGGTAAAATCAAAATGGAAAAACCTCAGTGATGACGTTCGTGTCGGCGACAGTTGGAACCCCGTGGCCGCAGCCTTCAAATTTATTATTCTCCTTCTTCTTATGTATAGGCCAGTGATCGTGGTCCCTAGAGAATTTATGGTTCCTAGCCTTTGGATTGCCATCGAAAATAGACCCAAGGACAAAGTTTGGGAAGTCGGCTACAACGGGGCCATCCAGTTGCGGACTCCCGACGGACGGGAGATATACGAGGCCATTAGCAATTCCAAATCGAAACCTCACCCCGAGAGGATGGACAAAGCATCTGAAAGGATGGATAGAGCACCTGAGGGGACGGAAGGGTACCGGAGAGACCGGACAGACGACCGAAGAGGCCTCCAGAAGGTAATTAGATTAGGCAAATAATAATTTTTATTTTTTTTTAAAAAGTCAAAGGTAAAGTGTCTATACGGTACTGTACGACCCAATGCCGTACAAGACCGTACGGCAAAAAAATGTAAAAAAAATGACCGTACGGTTGACAAAGAAGACCGTACGGCAGCGGTGACATCAAGTGGCAGGCCTGTACGGGTATATGAAAAAACCATTGTATGGTAAGAAACCCGCATGGTATGAGAAGGAGGCATATTAAGCAAGTAACACACGTACGGTGACCTCCCGTACGGACTCGCGCAACAAACGACCATGCCAAGGCATTCTAAGTTGTCCAGCCGTATGGCATAGCGGTTGGAACCCGCACGAAGAGGAAGAAACACACCACTGTACGGCATCTGGAAATATACGATTTCAAACCGTACGAGTGAGAGAAAGAAGGCACCGTACTGTAAAGGTTGTACGGGCCCACAAGGCCAAACGCCTGCCTTATGAATGTCGACGCACTTGGTTTCTAAACATAGATACTCGGTTGAGAAGGGGGACGAAGCGTCTGAGACCGCACAGTGTGGTATTTAGAAACAAACACCAAACCAAAAGCCACGCTGGAAAGAGAACACCGTACGGGTCGCGAGCGCCACAAACAGGCATAACAGGCCGTACGAGCACGTGCCCCCAACACTTGAACAGAAGGTAGAAATGGTTCAGACTTTGCTTAATGCAGTAGTAAGAAGACAATAAGCAAGTCCATTCCACAGTTTTGATAGAGCGTCTGGCCGCATATTTGCAACATCAGCGAATCTGTGGCCTCTCCGACAACATGGTGAATAGGGTGTCTAGCAGCGCTCTATTTATTTAAGGCAGTAAAGAAAACATAGTTCCTAGCCATCTGTAGAGGCATTATAACGTAGTTGGTAGAGGAGAGAAAGAAGTTTGCAGCGAAGCGTTGGAGGGGAATCCATAAGCCGATGATGAAGATAGATTTGGAGGTTGTGAACACATGTGTTAAGAAGATGAGACCTAGCGATAGCCAAAGATGCCGCAGGTGTTGATTGATCACGCACCAGTGGTGGCGAGAGTGGTAGCAGGGTACTATTCTTTCAGGAGTATGTCTTGGCTAGACATGAGGCTGCCGTGGTGGAGGCATAGAGAGCTCGGGAGGAGCTGACCACTAGGTTGGAGGCAGTAGAGAAAGACTTGGCTCAGGGTACCCAATCGTTGGGTGTGGAGAAGGCAGCATGGTTATTGAGGACAGATTGGCTACGGAGGCAGTATCATTTGAGCAACAGATTTGTAGCACTTGGTCAAGGCTGAGACTGAGCAGTATGTTTTGGTTCTTGTACGTGGTTCATCATTCCTATCTTGCTCTGTCCCGGATATTTTGTTGTCGTCCGGAGATGACTTTTCTTTAGGGGGGGGTGATGTTAGCCGTAGTACTTACTTAGTGTTGTGTTAGTTATATTATGTGTAGCCGATGGTACTTAGTTACTACCGGACGACAGTTGGGAATCGGTGGTGACGGTTGGTCACACCCCTTCGGGATTTATAAGAGTGATGTACTTCCTCTTCAGAGGGGGGCGGATAGATGCAATTATAATGTACTGAAGTTACGAATGATTAATAAATATTATGATATGTCGTAGGTATTTGTATTTCCGTACAACGTCTATGCATGAATAAGCTAGGTTACCCCAACGAGTAAACAATCAATATTAATATAACTTGAAAAAAAAATAGAAAGAAAATATAACTTATCCTAATTTATTAATAATTATGAACACTCAAAAATTTATTCAAGAATATATGACACTATTATACATCTATACATGAGATAAAGGCACATGCAAATGTTAGAATGTTCCGAAACACCAACCCTCTTCTATATAAACTCAAGACAAAATAATTCTGCCCTCTCCTGTATAACCTCAAGGCATAATAGCTATAGTTGTATGTAAGATAAATAAAAATGAATCAGAGAAGGCAGGTCCTCATAAGCTGCATCCTCCTCATTGTTAGCAGTCATTATGTATCCAATAAGGTATTCATAGACCAATGAATAACATCTTCTACTAACATTAGCTTGCTCATTTGTAGGACTACGTAGTAATTTATTAATCAACACAAAGTTCAAAGAGCAAGATAATAGTTCTGAAATACTTAAAAAGGTCAAACACAGTGAGGTGAGTTCTTTATATGCCAATATAAGTTAATTGTCCTAGTCTTTGACTAATTATATACATTACTGTTATCTGTATCCTAATCCCTCTGTATATTTTGAGTCCCAAACTTATTCCTATCTTTTTTCTGAGTTGCAAATGACTGAATATCAGTCTAAATTTGTGTATAACCTAGATTCAGTATCCTACTTTCCAATGATAGATGCTCGAGGACTGAATTAATGAAGACTAGGAATTTTATATATGGTCCACTGGTGCTTAAAATAGAAAATATTCATGATACTTTTACCCATTATATAAATCAAATTACCAACATCTCTCCAAGGAGTCAAATGTTTGTTCCTTGTTTACAAGTTTAGGTTGACTGTTATAAGGCATAACAGCAAATAGATGATTATTGCCTTATTGCCTATAATAATATCAACCGATGTTGTTTACAACTTTAAGTTGACCGTCATATTAAGGCAATAAATAGATGATTATTGCCTATTATAATATCAATGGATGCGGCAATAAAAGAACCGAGTAAGTGTAGTAGGTCATATAGTCCAAATATTTGATACAAAAGATTAGGTAGTCATAGCACACCCAAAATTTAAGGACCATTTCAAAGCCCAGGGAATCAAGGAATGTTGTATATGTTTACAAGGTTAGGTGATTGTTATGAAACAGGGAATAATGGCTGCTACGTGCTTGAATTTGAGAAGTATACAACTGTAATGAGTCAAACATCAAAGCGTGTTGAATAGTTACAAGAACATATGTTTTGTTGGCATGAGAATCAATATATACATATTACAAGTCAATGTTTTGAAAAACTGTATCATATGTCACGGTTTGAAAGATTATTACAAAATAGTAACACTTCAATTTGATTCTGCCTTGTCCCAACAGCCAAGAAGAATTCAAGGGTCCTACAATATATGCACAGGTCAACAACCCATTACCATATTATTTTAAAGGCACAGCCGCCAAAGACCCATAACTTACCAAATTTTCTCTATAGATCATACTTGAAATTCAATTATATTAACCACAGATTTATTATACAGACCTTTTGTTTACCATACCATCATGCTATAGTGAAGCTAGAGTTGAAAGGGATCCAAGACTTGTTTACAAGCCTATTATGGTTAGAATATAACATGTTCGTCGTAAGTGGGGATATATTTAATGTAAAGGGCTAATAAGTTAAGACTGGAAAAAGTTAGTCAGCTTTGACTATTTAACACTTTCAGCCTAGGAGTCAGCCGTTAGTGTGTGTTGTTTAAGCCAAACAATAGGTGTATCATGTCTCTATATTATCCACTTTGATCTACAACAATAATTAATATGTTCATAAGCAAAGATTAATCAATATATTTCAAAAAAATATATATCAAAATAAGAGCTCTATATGTTTGAACAATAGAAATGAGTGATGGAAATACGAGATTTTCATTTCTTGTAATCTATTGTAGTATTCCAAACTTGGCTTATGCCTACTAACCAACTAGGTCTCCTCTCTTGCAATCAATACTCTACCAATTGTTAAAACCACCAACCTCTTTCTTTCAAGAAGACATACTTCAGTTCTTTCATTACAATTTCATTCATCTTCAACACCATAGTTTTAAATCTCTTTCCTTTTATAATCTTCGATGTTGCTTTTCAGCTTCCACAAAGAGACCAATAGAATTTTCTAAGTGTATGAGTTATTATGGTAGGGTGGTTTAGCTGCTACTATTATCGCACCATTCACTATCATGATAGAAATTTTTTTTAAGAGGAAGTAAAAATGCATAATAAGATTTCTACACCAATCTAGGAGACAACGAATGCACAAAAAAAACAATCATAGAATTTCAAAGAAATAAACATAAAATTAAGATACCATGATATAATTATTTATGTGAGAAGAATAGTTTACAAAAACACCTTACAAACAACTCAATGCATTATTCAATAATTAATACTTGTATAATACACGTATAATCTAATTCTTGAGTATCGCCTACAAGACTTTTAGAACAATTATAGTAGCCTGTACTTGCAAAAATATGAAAACTCCATCTAACACCTAATAAATAGGAGAAATAATACATGAAACCATCAACCATTGATTAGAAAAGGATGAGCTACAAATACTTTAAAAGTGAAACCCAAATCTCTTATGAAATCAAATGTCCATATCTCAAGATTAGCCCACAAACCAACAATAACATATTCCTTATACTTGTAATAAAATTGTCATAATTCATTGACCATATTAGATGCTCTATTTTGCTTTGATCATCTCTAATCAATGATGTCTTAGGACATGACATGTCATAAAATGTGTCATAAATTGGTCAACAAATATCTCTCTTTTACAACTCCATTATTTTGTCATAGATGCTCTCACATTTATAATATGGGAGGTTGATTAAAGTTCCAAAAAAAAAATAAAAAAAATTTAAGATCATAGAGAGTTTCATGTTGTCATAATCCATTTGCTTTAGTTAAGGTCTGTTTCAGGCTACTATTTGACCTCTAGAGTCCAAAAATTATATTTTTGCCCAAACTTTTTATGTTGATTGGATTTGTCAATGCATTTAAAATATTATTCAAAGTATCTCTTTGTCTATATACCCTAAGAAAATGTAATGTGAAAAAACCTCAAAATAGAATGTCTTGTCTTGTGAGCTTGCTATTGAGCTCTATCTATTTATAAAACAAATATAGAAATAGACAAAAATAACAGTCATAAAATTAAATGCCTCCTCTAAATATATCACGTAAGTCTTTCCAAACCACTAAATTAAAAAATACATATTGAAATGTCTAATGTTGTTGTTTCTAGATGGGATTGTGTAAAATTTTGAACGTAAATATTTTCAGATCTGTCATCAGAATATTAGAGATGTTGTCTTTAAAAACATCACTTGAAATCTTATTTTTAGAAACCTTAATCCACATAATAATTTAAAAAATTGATATTTCATTATGTAGAATGATAAGTAATTATGTTTTAAAATATCTTCTCAGCTCAAAATTTCCTTTGGACTATCTTAATAAAAACTAATCAATGACACAAAAGAGATTATGAGCAAATAAGACATTTTAAAAGAAAAGTTCTTATAACTTCACTAAAAGAATATCAACCATATGATCAGAAGACAATGATCATAAAACAAGGTAGAGTGTAGATTCGTTCGTACAATATTTTAATCACACATAATATTTAAAAAAATGCTCAATGTTAGGTGTAGAATTTTTTATACAATATTTGATTCTTTTTATCACATAATATTTGAAAAATGTTCGATCTCTGTGTTCCAATGATTTCTTGATAGTGTATTTGTGCTTGTCTGCGGAAAGAAAATATAAATATTGAGGGGTATCAAAGCTCAATAAAATGTGAGATCAGGTACCTCAAAACGGGGAGTCTCGAACAGGCATGCAAATGACATTACTTTCTTCTTGAACTGCAATTATCATGTGTACTCTTCCATGTTTTCCTTAATCATGGAAATGTGCGTTACTGTCACTTTTGCATTGAAAAGATATTAAATAGAGTTTAAACATGTTAAAAATGGCGAGATTGTTGACCATCAATTCTTAGTCTTCAGTGCGTGCTCTAGGATTCAGTTGGTGGTTTTTGACAACTTCCCTGACTATTTCTATTTGTGGGTTCTGTTAGCTTTTTGTTTAATTTGTATAAAATTTACTTGTTCTGTAATATGTAACCAAGGGTACATGAAAATGGAAAAAGTGTAATTTTAGCAAATAAGAATGGTATAGTCAATGGGAGATGTTCTGAAGTGAAGTTAGTTATAAAGCGAAAATGATTTTGACTAGACTTCTGTACCAGTCTCACATGAGGGAAGTAATGGGCTATCTGATTGGAAATTAAATCCAATAATGGATGGTGCATTTATTCAAGTATATGACTAATTTTGGATGAAATTTAAATTTAATATTTTTTTTGTGTATCAAAATAAAAACTAAACTAGAATATTCATTTTCTTAATTTTTTTTAAAAAAAATCTTTAAAGGATCATAGCCGATAGTTTGTATTAATATTATGAAAGCAGTAAAATAGTAAAACATAAAAGGTTCCTGGTTCAAAACCCAATCCTACCAAGAGGATTGTGAACCCCAAATCCAGAGCACCAATGCTCATCCAAAGTTAACCATAAGCAAAAAACTTAAACGAGAGTTTAACAATTATCAACAAAAATTTGGGTTATTATCTAGCCCGATATGAACTTATCTATGAAAACTCAATCAGAGGGAGAGGTGGTATCATTTTCTGTGCTGGGCGCAGACTTTGACTTGGAGCTGTCAGCCGGTTGAGTGTCCCCACTGCCACCCGTAGAATCATCCTCTAGAGAGACCCCATCAAATTCAGAATCCTCCATAGCAGCTAAATCCATCACATCTTCTTCAATTTCATCCACAATCTCCTTCTCATTATCCTCTTCTTCATCTGTATCTTCCTCCATCTCTTCGCCTCCAACGTTAGTATCTGATGATACTGGGCTACCCAGCCCATCCAGTTTCTCATCATACTTGAATTGATGGACCCATGGAAGATTTTCATCATTATCATCCCCAAATGGAGCAAAAATTCCGTCCTCTATGCCCAGGAACTTGGAGAGGAGATTCAATCCTCTTCGCATCATCATTAGGTGCAAATGGTGGTCCTCGCATTCCTATCCCCAAAGAATGAAATGATGACGAGGAGGACCAGCATAAAAATTCCTTCTTGCTCCTACCGCAAATCCAGAGAAAGGCTGCCCTACTGTCATGGTCGTGGCTCGGTCCCATGGAAAATGGGTAGTGAGGTCAGAATCAATGTTCAAAACTACATTGTGAAAATCCACAATGAATTTGCCATAAAAAAGCCTATCGCACATATCTTCCGCTCAATTTTTAGAGGCACCAGCCACTAAAATGCTTGCGAGAAAGCCTGCACAAATATCAGAAAGGACCCTAAATCTGTGGTTTGTGGTTAAAAAATTGAATCCCAATACCTTCCTCACTGCGTGAATAAAAAGAGGATGTTCATAGATACAAACTTCCATGAGATGATTGGAAGTGACAGGCCTGTGGAAAGCAATTTGTTCAACATCCACACCGAATTTGATAGGATTATCCATTTTGTTGTTGCTTGCATTGCTGCAAGAGAGCTGAGGAGAAAACTAAAATGCTACCAACCACCCTGACAAATGAACTCCCTGGCTGGCTTAAAAGAGAATTAACTCGCTAGCTTGCTTAGAAGAGAATACTTGGTGGAGAATCAACCCCTCACTGACATTGTACCCGAAAGCTGCCTTAAGCTATGAATGACTCATCGCCAAATGAATCAGGTGAATGGCGATTTCCAATGCTATTAAAATCCCGCTTCATAGAGCCCAAACTTTCCACAAAAGGAGATGACAGTTTTGCTAAAAAAGAGAGGGAATTGCATGAGTAAGTACCTAGGTACAGTTCCTGCTAGGTTGAAAAGATGTGAAGTAATGGAGACGTTCAATCCACGCAACAGATTGAAATATTGTGCATCCTTTTGCCATTAATCTGGATCTTAGAAGGCTAGTTGGAATTGTCATAAGCTATCATTTCAACTCCAACAAACACATTTGGCCACAGCTATATTATGTATTTAAGATGAAAATACTATCCTTCCACCATCATGCATTGAAATAGTAACCCAGGACCCTTATGAAATCTTCGTCGATTATCATGATGGATTAACAAATGTACTTAATGCGTTCCCCTGATGCTGCTATGTTGGCCAAGTCATCAGCCAAAAAATTCCCTTCCCGATATATATGATTGATCGTTGAGGATTCAAATTTCTTAATTAAGTTTAAAATAACCTCCAAAGTTGCTTGTAGTTTCCAATTATGAGTCATTCCAACTCTAACTGCATTTATAGTAGTCAATGAAACTCTTTTGATTTCCACTTTTTTTAGGCCTAATTCAAACGCCAGTGAGAGGCCAAGAAGTAATGCTTTGAATTCTGCCATGTTGCTTGTGCCACACTCCAATGGGCTTGCCAATTTTGCAATCAAAGTACCATCAGTAGAATGAATAATGCATCCAGCACCAGAAGGCTCCGGGTTACCCTTTGATGCTCCATCAAAGTTCAACTTACTCCAACCAAATGAGGAAGGCCTCCATTTGCAATTAGCTTAGACTTGCATTAGCTTTAACTCCTTTTCCAATTGTTAAAGGGAGTTTTAACCTGAATCAATTCTTAATCATTAGATCATCCCAACTTGTGTAGAGCTTATGTTGAGCACTGTGTAATTGGATCCTAGCATTCATAAAATTTCCACAATGGATGTCTCAATTCGACTCTATATAGAGGATTTTTCAAGAGAGATCTTGAAAGATTCTTTTGTTCCTTTCTTTCCATAGTTCCCAAATTAGAATGGATGGAGATATGATCCATAAGTTGCCACATAAACTTCCCTTGAAGAGCTGAGGCCAGGAAGTAAAAAGAGATAGAATGTCATTCGGAAGGGCAGAAGACCATCCCAACTTAGCACATAACCATTGCCAACATTCCATTGCAAAGGGTCAAGTTAATAATAGATGATTTGTATCCACTTCATCGCTGTGGCATAACACACATCTAGAAAGGCCACAAAATCCTATTTTTTTAAACCAATTGGAAGTTAAGATCCTTCCTTGAATTGTTGCCCAGGAAAATATTCCTGCTTTGGGAAGACATATTTTATTCCAACATAACTGATTATAAATTTGGGGTTGTTGTTGAGAAGGAATACCTGAGAGAATCCTATATCCATCCTTCACCTTATAATCCCCTATTTTTGAACCATTCCAGATTAATTCATCCCGTCCCACTTTGATCAGAAAGGATCTGTCTTCAATAATCTTTTTCAGAGCACTAAGTTCAGAGGGATCAATATTAAGTAGTTCAAACTTCTTCCAATGCCAAGAGCCATCCACAAAATTCTATGAATCCGGTGTTATGTAGTCTTTTACCAGGGGGCACCATTCCTTTGTGCAAATCTTGTTGATATTGTTTTGACCTAACATTTGATTAATGCAAGGGAACCCACCCTATGAATCTTCCCAAAATTTGGCAGAAGAACCTTCTTTAATGTTCCAAGAGATATTCTCTTCTATAACTCCCCTTGATTTGTAGATGAAATTCCAAATTCTGGAACCTCTAGAAGGTTGGAAGATCTTATCACCTTTGCATCATCTAAATGATGAAAGTATTTTCCTCTAAGAATTCTGACCCATTTAAGATTCTGTTCTTTTAAAATTTTCCAATATAGCTTTGCACCAAGGGCCTGATTTTGTCTCTGCTAATCCTTGATCCCAGTACCTCCTTCCTCCAATGGTTTGCATATCTTGTCCCAGGAAATAAGAGTGAATTTTCTCTTAGTATATGTACCTTGCCAAAAGAATTTTCTCAAATTTTTCACTAAATTCATGTAACACCATGCAGGTAGGGAGAGGAAAAACAAAAGATAAATAGGAATTGCAGCTAATGTAGCTTTAATCAGAACCACCCTCCCAGCCCATGATAACAATTTAGATTACCAAGCATCCATTTTCCTTTCCATTCTCTCTTCGATAGGTTTCCATGCAGAATCTATCCTTAATGCTTTATCAATTGGAATGCCAAGGTATTGACAAGGAAAGGAGCCAATTTTGAACTTTAATACCTTTTGAATGTTCTGCTATAATTTTTTCCTTGTGTTAAGAAAGAATACTAGTGACTTATCTTTGTTGGCCTCTTGCTTTGATGCTAAAGAATATTTGTCCAAAAAATCTTTCATGTAGGATGCCTCTGTTGTGTTTCCTTTGCCAAACAAAAGTTTATCATCAGCAAATTATTGATGAGTGACAACTTTGACCAAAGAGGTGATTTCCACCCCTTGAATTAAAAATTGATCTTGATGGCTGATGAATATGTGCCCTAGTACTTCTGCCATGATGATAAAGAGAAAATGAGAAAGGGAGTCACCTTGTCTGATGCCATTAGTTCCTTAAAAAAAAACCGCAGGAGACCCATTGATCAAGATGGAGAATTTTAGAGTAGATATGCAATAATATATGAGATTTATCCAGGCTTTGGAAAATCTAAACTTTTCCATACATTTTGCTAAAAATATCCAATCAACTTTCTCATAAGCCTTCTTAATATCTAATTTTACTATCATACTAGGATGTTTATTACATTGGATTGAGTGAATGGCTTCTTGAGCAATAATTATGCCATCTAATATTGACCTTCCTGGAACAAATCTTGTTTTCTCCTCCCCAATAATCTTTCTTAACACCAGTTTTAACCTACAAGATAAAGCTTTAGACAAAGTTTTGTATACAGTATTACATAAAGTAATTGGTCTAAATTCATCCATACAAGAAGCATTTTCTTTCTTAGGAATAAGAGATATAAATGTGTTATTAATCTCAGTTAGGAATCTACCTAAAGATCTTCCAGCCTCCAATGCCTCAGTGAGTTCCTTCCCCAAAATGTGCCAGCAATGTAGAAAGAAGCACGGAGGGAAGCCATCAGGTCCATGGGCTTTATCAAGAGCCATTTGTGAAAGTGTGTCCTTGATTTCCTTCTCGGTGAATTTGGCTAGAAGCAATGAGTTATCAGAATCTGATATGAGCTTTGGAATATCCCTAAGAAGATCTTCCTGAGTTGTAAAATGAGAAACCTCAGAGTGATTTAGTAATTTTTGTAGAAACCAACAATTTCCTTTTGAATTACTTTTTGATCCTAAATGAGAGTACCATCCCCCTTGGTGATTTGATGAATCTTATTAGCAATTCGACGATGTTTTGTACTATTGTGAAAGAATTTTGTATTTTTGTCCCCTGCTTCTAACCAACTCTCTCTAGTTTTCTGTTTTGAAAAGGTTTCTTCCTTTGCAAGTATTTCTTCATGTTCTCTTAAAATATCTCTTTCCTGGTCGTATCTCTCCTTATCCATTGCCAACTGCATAATGATCTCATTCAGGTCTTTGATTTTATGTTTTATCTCCTCTTTGGAGGTGAAGATGTTATTGAAATGTGTTATGTTCCATATGAGCAAGTTTTGTTTTATGTATTTGAGTTTAGATATAAAGAAAAATAGTGTTGAACCTTTTGGCCTGCATTCCATCCACCATTCTGAAATTAGACTCAGGAAACTATTATCTTTCAACCATATATTTTCAAATTTAAAGGGATAGTGCATCAGTTTATTTTCCCCAAGGGTTTCCATTTGAATGGGAAAATGATCTGATCTAGAGGTTGGGGAAATAGACGCTTTGAGATCAAATGGGAAAAGTGAGAGGTCCCCTTTGAAAAAAAACTTGTCAATTTTTTCTGCAATATTGCCTGGTCCTAGCCTTTTATTATTCCATGTAAACTTACCATTCTCAAGTTCAATTTCCATCAAAGTTTCTGCTTGAAGCCAATCTTTGAAATCTGATTGAGATTGAGATTCCCTTAGAGAACCTCCCATCTTTTCTGAATAGTGAACTATTGCATTAAAATCTCCCCCAATGAGGATGTTCTCATTCTCTATATCACAGAAATGTTCACTTAATTCTTTCCATACTTCCTATTTTCTCCTTCTTAGATTAGGCCCATATACATTTATAATATGAAACTATAGATTTGAATGCAAACATTTAACTTCTCCGCTCACCCAAATTGCTTTTTTCCTTGAAATAGTGAATTTAACAAGCATTGGGTTCCATATGATAGCAATGCCCCCAGAGGAACCTAATGCATCAAATCCCTCAACCAGCCAATCCTCAAGGGATTTGGAGAAAATGGATAGTGACTCAATATTCATTTTTGTTTCCTGAATGAGTACTAAAGTTGATTTAGCCATCAAAATGCAGCGTTTGATTAGTCTCTGCTTGTAAGGGGCATTAAGACCCCTAACATTCCAAGAAAAGACCTTCATTGTGACTTGAGAAGGAACTTCCCCTTCCCTGCACTTAGGTATTCTGTAATTTTTTCTTGATCTATATCCTCTCCATCTTTTGATCTTAATGTAGCCAAAGATTTCCTTCCTTTACATTTTTTCTTAACCATACCACAATCAGCCCTTGTTCTATTAATAGAAGACTTTTGGAAACCTAAGCTAGGAGGAGGTAGAGAAGGGGAGTTCTCCAAAGCAGTATTTCCATCGCTTCCCAATCCTTCCAATGTTATCTCCTGAGAAATATATGGTGTTTTACAGTTATAATATCCCATTCCTTCAATGGAGTTCCATCTATCTTTCTCTTCCACATAGTCTGCTTCTAAGAGTCTCTCATCAAATGTAATTGGGATATTGTCATTTCCTTTGTATTTTAGATCAAATCCCCCGAAAAGTTCATATACCATCTGTATTCATGGAGAAATGGGAGATACAATATCTTGAGAATCTGATGATGATTTCTCCAAGCTCACCACATCTTTATTTTTTCCCACTAGTTTCAAAGGGATGATCTCGCCTTTAATCCCGCTTCTTGATTTTGACTTTTTAAGCTTTTCTCCCATTCCAGAACTAATCTGCTTCAACTCTTTTTCCCTAATTCTTGAGGATTTCCTAGTTCTCGAGTTGTTATTGGAGGAGTCAAAATCACTATTTTCTTTCATCCTTTTTTATGGAGATGTATGATCTCTCATGTTTTGATTTACCTTCTTATCCAAAGTGGGGCCAGTATTCAGTCCTGCCTTTGCAATGACCCATAGATCACTTATCTTGGTTTGCAGAATGTCCTCATCTTGCATATCAATTGAAGCTGACTCAATTCCTTTGGAGGTAATATATTTCTTTGTTGTGTTATCGGCCTGTGTCACTACAAACTGTGATGGAGTAGTTTCTTCCTCCATGACTTGGTCAGCCAAGTTAGATATCATTTCTTCTTGGACTTCTCTAAACCATTGTGTCAGTAATTGTTCTGCTATCTTGGGATTGAATCTGGAGATTCGAGAGGGAGTATCCTCTATTGCATATGCATATTTGGGTATCTATATTGTGAGAGCACTTTGATTCATCATAAGATGAGTTCTTAAATTCATGTATCTATTAATGGTCCCCAGATGAAGCGTACTTTCATGAATTTGAAGTTCATGATGATTGTAGCAATGGGATATTGGAAGATCCAATAAGAGAGCTTTTGGTTTTACTCCCATACGAATTGAACCCATAATTCTCCAGTATAAAAACCAAAGGAATACTTGCATAATTTCTTTATATTTTTCCATATTACTAGCTCTACTTAAAATAAGTGATCAGTTCAAGATTCCTACCCCTGGGAAAAAACATTGATGTTGAATTTCTATGACTGTTGATATCTCTGTTGCTCTGTTCCCAGCTTCGGTGTGAAGAGAGTGCATGCAGGTCTGTGTCTATCAGTGCTGCATCATTGTCAGATTTTGACCCATGTAAACCTTTAGCCTGTCTCTGCATATTTTCTATCTCAACATGTGTCATTGGGTTATGCACTCCATCAGAAGGGATCCCTTGAATATCATAGGATATGAGCTGCACCCATGTCCCAAATTTGGATTTAATCTTCAGAGATCTTGGTAAGTCTTTAGAGAGATCCATGAGTAGGCATATCCATGTTGAAGCCAAGATATGACAATGTTGATGTCTGAGATATATTCCCAATTTGTTTGCTATGATTTGGAGAGATTCAAAATCTTTGTATTCCGCATGGAGATTGTTTAAACTTATCTACATTGGTATGAACTTAATCACATTTGTGAAGCTCACAAATTTATGTGTCCATTGTTTCATGTGCAGCCCGGAGTTGTTGTAAAACCAAGCCTTTATCTTGATTATGTTATCTCTACTAGTCTTATCTTTAAAGATGACGAGATAATACCTGAGCTCCACATCAAGAGATTCAATTCTGAAAATATTAGTCCATTTAGAAAATGCCCAAGAAGAAAACTGAGAGTAAGATAACTTTGTATTCCAAAATTTACAAATGAATGCATGTTGTACCAGGAAATGACTTTTTGGGCCAAATAATCTGTAGAGAAAGTAATGGGGACTTCCCCTTAGCTTGTGTAAGGGAGACCATCCTTTGTTGATCTTTTATTTATCTCCTTCTGGGAGTCCTGCAGGCTAGTGTCTGAGATTTGACCCAACATTAATTCCCCCTTATGACCCAGTTGTGATGATAGTAAACTCTCTTTGGGAGTTTGAATAGGCCTCCATCTATAAGTGAAGTTGATCTTTTTATGAGAAATTTTATTATGCCGAGGAAAGATGTCCCTTTTCTTAATGTTTCTGAAAAACTGAGCTCTTCGTTTGTGAATCTCCTAGTAGATATTGGTCCAAGCCTTCTTCAGTAAGGGGGGATTGATTGTTCTCCCTTCTTTGGTCGGGGGAAATATAGGGATGAGATTTGGATTGAACGTTAAAGATAAAATCTCCCTATGTCTACTGGAAAGACTTTTGAAGCCTTTTTGTTCTTCCCTAGGTGGAGAAATCCGAGCTCTATTTTCATGAAACTGTGTTCCTTTAGTTCCAAGATGTGGCCATTTGGAAATTTCTGAATTCATAGAACGACCGGTGGTTGTAACAATCCTCCTTTGCCAACCATTTCCAAGATTTACTCTAGGAGTCAGAGCTTTATCAACCCACCGACCATTCTGGAATACCCATTGCAGAATGTGTCTTGTTTCCACTGAACCTAAAGATTTTCCTTCCACTGCATCTGGAAATTTTCCTGGAACACCATTTTTGAGCGCAGACATGCATGTAATGATATTTTAATAATGTCATTGTAGTTTTATATTAATATTTTTTTTAAAAAATGAATAAAGAATAGTGATTATTAAATATGTAATTTGGCTTATAATTTTTATAGTTCAGTCGTCA